>JAOXYD010131981.1:0-10942 GCA_028565735.1 Pinacopodium congolense | reverse complement strand
AATAAAAATAAATCTAATAAGGATAGTTTTGGAAGACAAAATATGGTTTTTAATTTTGTGAAATTCATTTGTAAATCCTAACTATTTTGATGGGGTTTAAATTAGTTATGTTAAATTCCATAGAATTTAAATCTCAAAATTGAAGTGAACAAATTTTTGTACTCTAAACATAAAATTTTGGAATTGCAAATGAATTCCACAAAATTTTGTGGGATTCATTTTTCCCAAACAGGGGTTTAATTAAAATATCCATAAATTTGTTTTAAATAAATAAATATTTTTATAATAATATATACAAAATATTTCCTAATAAAATTAAATTAATTAAATGATATAAAATATATGATTATTATAACATAAACAGAAATAGTAACCACTTTAAAGTAATTATTGGATGACAATTGGCAATCAAAACCTCAAAGGGTCACGAGGATCATATCTCAAATGGATTTATGAACCTAATTTCTATAAGAGATTAGAATTATATAAAGACAACTGTAGTTAATATCTCGGATATTCTAGCCGAGATACAAACTTTTCTCTTTGGGTATTAATTCTCATGGTCTGACTATTAAAGATCTTAACTAACCAATTATCCCCGTATAACTCTAACTTCTTCAAAATCTCTAGTCCAAGATCCTTTTATGGAGACAAGTACAGAGCCCACTCATCTTTATGTATGATTGTCTCTACATTATTCAAGACTCAAACTTCCAAGAGGAGAAAAAGTTTTAGAGAGAAGCCATGATAAAGAGAACACTCATATTATTGATAAATTTCAATTTAATTACAGAATTAAAGAAATATTGATTTTATAGGAAAAGCAAGGACTACAAAACAAACAAGTGAAAGACATACGACTCCACACATAGTACAAAGGTAAGATAAGAACATAATAAAGTTATAATGAGTGAAAACATAAGGATCCACTCAAGAAGATAAGATTTCTTAAAGATAAGAACAAATCTCCAAGGAATTGGGGCAAAGGAACTGGGTCCATGAGTATCTTCATCAAAGAGATCATCATCCTTCTTTTAGATCTTATTGATAAATTGTTCAATTTAGCATTAATCCAAATAAGAGGCCATGGATCTTGGGCATCTTGAAAATGGCCTGGTAGGCTTTTATCTAAAGCAACAGTCTTAGGCTTCTTAGATTGTGAGGAATCACCAATTTCAAACTAAGGTCGTTTTAGTTGAAATACAGTTGTATAAGGAATATCAACTACAAGAACACTAAAACCCATATATGCAAATTGATTAACTGAAGACCAATAACCTTCATTAGGAGAAATAGGTTCAGGTAATGAGAAGTCTCTTGTATATAGATCCAAAGATGTGCATGTCGTGAGACAATCAATCGTAGAATAGTGATTGAGATGGTCCAAAAAATGGAATAAAGCATCCATATCATCAATTTTGTTGTGAGGCCAAGTAAGACAGGTTCTCCAGAGTTGAAAATGGTTGATGGCGTAAACATAACCACTAACAATCATGTTATAAGGACGATGAATAATAAAGAAACATCGAGCAAATTGATAGTAAAGAAGGATATCCCAAAGTTGAAAATGAGTGAGAATAAGGCCAAGCTATTGACACCGCTTGATAAGAGGGCAGAACCATTCTAGATAGATCTAAAAAAGACTTATAATTGGCAAAGTCAATCAATTACTAATATATATGCATAGGAAAAGAGTAATATTGCAAGCATATAAGGCGGAAAAGCCTAAATATGCCACATATTAGATTTAGAAACATAATTATATAGATGATGAACAATTCTATATGGAGTCTAAGTTTCAAAGTAAAGAGGGTCAAGTGCATCTTTTGTCAGATTGAGAAATATATGGAAATAGTAAAACAGACTCTTTTGTAAAAGAGTAGCAATTTTATGAAAGTTGGAGGGAATCTTTTTGGTGATAGAGGGAAAATCTTTCTTGATCTTAGCAAAGATGGGAAGATCCATTAGAGGTAAAATGTAAAGAGGAATGGGATTAGAATGAGTAGGAGTAAGTAGCTGGATTGGTTTGCAAGATATGGGGAGTAAATCTGCAAGAACATTTGTGTGACCTTTGATATGGCAAATTGAGAATTTATAACGGGAAAACCAATCTTTCCAGTAAAGTAATTGATTATCAGGTAAGATCTTTTTATTAGGTTTAAGGATTTTAAGGAATGATGTGTTATCAATTTTTCCCATAAAATGATGAGACCAGAGGTAAAAATTAAAAATTTCAATGCCTTTTTTTATCACCAAAATCTCCTTGTAGCTAGAATGATAATGTTTTTTTTTTTGACTCAGTGAGTTGTCTATTAGCATGACCACAATATTGGTGTTTCCTATCAGTCTCTTCAATTAAGATTGCACCCCTATAATGGTCATTAACGTTTGTTTAAAGAATGTGGATACCCTTATTTGGAATCTTTAAAGGTGGTGGAGTATGATCGACTTGTTTTAATTGTTGCACAACTCTAATTTGTTCAGTAGTCCATGATAGTGGATTCTTCTTTATTAGTCTTGATATGGAGCTTATATAACTAACCACTTGTAGAATAAAATCTCAAATATAATTAATTATACCAAAAAATTGTTGAATATGTTTTGGGTTGAGATTTATGTCAGGAAAGTGAAGAAGCTCACTTCCAATGTGTAAACCAAGCTGGTTGAATCTATCATGGAAATGCATACCCAGAAATTCAATGTAAGTTATTCCAATATGACTTTTCTTGGTAGAGAGCATAATACCAAAATTTTGGGCTAACTCTAAAAACTGTTGTAATAAAGTCATATAGGCTTCATGAGTGTTGGAGTAAAACATAATGTCATCACTGTAAATCAAATAATTGTGCAGGATGGGCTCATAAATCTTTGTCATAGCCCTTTAAAACAATGATAAAGCCACTTTGAGTCAAAAGGGTATCGTAATCTATTTATACCGTCCATTAGGAATGTAAAATGTCATCTTATAATGTTCTTTTGATTCAATACCTAATTGTCAAATCCTGCTTTCAAATCAAACTATTAAGCTATAATTTCAATGCATTTTCCTATCCATTTTATACCAAATTAATGTACAATTGCTCCAATTTGTTGCTAAAGTGCTAAATTATGTTTATAAATGTTTAAAATTGTAGTAAAACGACACACCAAGAAAATCTGAGAAAAAGCAAGAAAAAGTTAGAAATCAGCAATAAAACGACACTTCAGCTAGCCTATAGTTTTACTCAGCCAGGTTTCACTTTACCCTATGTTCTGATACCAATTGTTAGTCCTTTTTTGCATATAAGAAGGGGTGAATTAAGATATTTAAAAAATCTCTAAAACAAATTCTTAAGTTCACTTAATGTTCTAAATACTTTTATGGAAACTAGTAGCAATATAAGCGATTAATAAAATCAATCCAATATTCATAATGTCACAAATAATTAACTTGAATGTTAAATAATAATATAAACATAATGAATAGGTTAAGATACAATTTATAAAATAAAAGCGTGAAAGTAAAAGAGTATAGGGACGAAAGATACAAACAATTAATATAAGAGGTCTACTTTCTCATACGTCTAGTCCCCAATAATAACTTTATTGAGATTTTTCACTTTCAATCAACAAAATATAATGTTAGAAATTACATAGAACTTTTTTTAAGGTTAAGGTAAACTTTTCAATCCCTTTTATAGTTTAGGAAGAATCTTCTCTCTCCACTATACTTCTTGTTAAAAATGCACTTGAAAAAAATCTCATTCAACCTCAATTTAGTACATCTAAAGGCTCACAAAAACTCAATATGTATGCAGAAAATTTTGCAAAGAAATCCTTCAATAAAAACTTAAAAAACACTTTTAAATAAAGGCTTCTTAATGTTCAAAATCCTTGGATAATTGATTTTTAAACACTTAAATGATGAAAAATAATGCAAAGCAACCTATGTATAGGCTTAGATTCTTAAACTAGTTATTTAAGATTATTGGCTAACATTCTAATGTATTAAACATTTGTTATTGTTAAGAAATTACTGTTATATATTGATTTTTGCCCTTTAACAGTGGTTTTTGCAATTTACAATGACACTATTGATGTATTGCCATTGTAGTCTACTTCAATGTAGGTCTACAAAGGCGTCATTAATGAATTCTAGCAACTGCCCTTAATCAACATAAATAGTAAAGGTGAGAAGCCAACAACATCATTCTTCTCCTCTACAACTGTCATTGATCTCCCAAAATCACACAAAAATTTATCTAAAATAGCTTCAAGACATCTAAACATATTTCAATATTATAAACACTTTTTTAACTCACACACAATTACAAAAACATTTTTGATTCATCAAGAAGATTGTTAAAAACATTTTCACATAAATTTTCTTTTAATTATGCTTCTTATATGTATATTCTAATTTGTGAAAGTATCGTGCGTGAATGAACTTTATCAAAACATCATAAAGAAATAAATAAGATTTACAATAAAAAAAAAACAAGCAATAACTTATATAAATTTTTCCTTGATTCTTCCAAAATCTTTAAGTCTTGATCAATTTAATTTATGAACTTCAGTTTTGCTCCAAGATTCCATAAACTACTTTTTTAGTACTTAAACTTAGCACGATATTTCAAAGCATGAAACAAACAAAATTATTACTTCATAGAGTGTTTTTTCATTTTCAAAATAAGGTAAACCTCCCTTGATTCAACAAAAGATATATGTAGACCTGTTAGAGAGGGAGGCTTGGGGATTATTCCTCAAAAAAACCTCTAATAAAACTCTATTCTGTAAAAAGTTGTGGAGACAAATAATGGATAAAAGAATTCATGTGGTGTAAATAGATGCATGAACATATCTTAAAGTCGCAATGTCTATGGAATATAACCTCAGACAGTACAAATCACTCGTGGACTGCTAATGAAGTCTTAAGAGTGAGAACTGTGATCTGGCTAACTATTAAGATGGATTTTGAATGTTCAATTAGACCTGTATGCATCAGATAAAATAACCTGGAGTACTTCTAATGCTGGCACCTTCTCTAATTTAGCTTGTAGAAGCCTGATCAAACCTAGTGTTCAGGAGGTTCCTTGGTGTAGTTTGATAAAGTTTAAGCAAGCAGACCCTCCATCTTCTTTGATTATGTGGCTGGCTATCAAAAGGACGTTAAGTACTTTGGATAGGCTGTCAAGATTCCTTAGTGTCTCAATTTCCTACAACTTGTGTGATAAAAGCGTGGAAATGCTAGTTTATCGCCTGTTTAGCTGTCAGCACTGTCAGTATCTCTATAGGCAAGCTTTATGGATTTTGCAATACCTCTGCATCCTTGGAGAACTGGATTAGCATTGTCAAATGGAGTAGCAAATTTAGGAAAGACCATTCGAGAGACTCATTGCTCTTCAAAGTAGCTGTATCTTAGTTAGTGTATGCCATGTGACTAGAAAGGAATCAGAGGGCCTTTATTAACAAAAAGAAATAAAAAGAAATCGTGTTAGCAGATCAGATTGAAAAGGTAAGGCTGCACATGGTTTCTCAATCGATTAACCTAAAGTGTGGTTATGTTACCAAGCAAAGATGGAAACTTTTGGATGTGGAAAACCATTAAACCTAAAGACGGGTTTCGGCATGGGGAAGGATGGCTGTTGAGTAGGCAAACGAACTGATACTAATTGATGGGCTGTGGGGGGAGAATCTATTGGTCCGATTGCATAACTCTCCTACGGGCTGGCTGATCAATAGGCTTGAACAGATATAAGATACTTTTGATATAGGTAACACTACTTGAAGTCTTATGTTAAGGAGTGTAGGAAGCGGGAGGTAAGTGTGATAAGTTTCATGTAGGATATATGTCTTTATGCAGTATCTATTCATGTTATATAACTCGTCATTAATTGAAATCTTTTGAATTCGTTTTGCTATAAGCAATTTTTTTTTTTTTTTCATATAAATCACTAAGTAAAGTTCGTGTGGGATGTATTGTACATTTTAGATAAATATTTTGCCAGAAGCTCCTATAATTTTATTTGTCTTTTCAAATTTTGTTTCTGTATTAAAAAAAGTATAGAGACCTGAGACAGATTCTGAATAACACGTTGGATAATACCATCGCCAAAGCTGTCGTAGTAACCTTTCACTGCATTTTGTGAGCTAATCCTTGCATTTAATAATGTAATTTACTACTTGCTCTTCCTTAGATCCAAGTGGTAATAGGCAACAAATCCAGCTCGATTTCTTCACAGTAACACAGTCTTCTCACCGTGTGACAAATGGATACAGAAAATCTGCATTTAGAGAACAGATGCAAGGCCGTCTCAAGTTCCTCGTTGCAGAAAATACATCTGTCTAGTACATTGAGGAATCTCCTTAACCTATCTTCAGTTGGCAGCTTCTCCTTCTTAGCTAGCCAGGTGCAGAATTTGGACCATTTCTTGATTTGTGCGTGTCATCCTTACACAGGGATCATGCTAATCTTCTCTGTATATTCTGTCAAAGTTACAAAACTCGCTCCATGCCCCTTCGTTGTAAAGAGACCTTCAAAGAAATATGAATCGGTGGCCATAGTCACTCATGAAATTAAAAAGCTGCGCACTCGTATGACCATCATCCGAACATGGCATCGACATAAAGTCTTACAATTAGATTATGGTGTTAATATAAATTTGTGTACCGAATTAAAAAATATCCTGTCTTAATAAATTGTTGAGTAATCGGTTTGAATGGAAAATGAAAATTCAGAAATTCAATGACGATTCCTTATTTCATTTATGCGAATAAACTTGCATTAGTTAATGATTTTTCATATATTATATTTAAGAAAAAATATTAATATCTACTAGCTTGTTGTAAAGATTCAAATTTTTACCGAAATCCAATAAAGTTATCTTAACTGAAGAAGGTTTGTATATGGAAAAAGACTATCATAATGACATGCTCAAACTTGGCAATAAGAATAGTGAAAAAAGAACTCTTGACTTATTTGTTAATCATATTCGATTTGACATGTAAGATTGGCACACTTAAATTAAAGGTCTACTTAATTTATGCTAAAAATTATGAAATTTAGGTTTAGATTTTAAAATTTTAAATTAAATTATAAACTTTGATTTTTAACTAGGATTCTATTATTAAATTCAGAAGTCATGACCTCTCGTGACCCTTCTCATGAATAAAAAGGGGAGGAGTGCTTCTCCATCCCTATTAGTGAGGGCCACGAAAATGACTCCCTTAAGTTTTTCCTTTCAATTATTCTCAAATTGAACTTCTTTTAATTTATTCAATAAACTTATGCAATAGATTTACTAATTCACTAATCATGCTCAGACTCAAAGATATACTTATGAGATATGAAAAAAACTTTAAACTTTATAAAGAATTAGATTTAATAACTACTATCATCATTAAAGTAAGAGAGATGAGGTTGGTTGAAGTTAATCTCACAATGATTTATTTATACAATAAATGAAAATTTTATTCTTAAAAATATTTAAAGAGTTTTTTTGGAATTATTTCTAGTTTTTGTTGTAATTTTTATTTTTATTTTAAATAAAAATTTGTATGATTAATATTTGTAATAAAAAACTTTAAATAAAAATATATTTGGATGAAATTTGTTATATAAAACTAAAGTAATGGCAATTAAATATGAAATAAATTTAAATTATTAGACTAAAATATTATTATATACTTTAAAAATATATAATAGTTAATAGATTATTTCAATTATTCAACAAAAAAAATGTTTTTTGAAAATAAATACCAAATACCTTTTAAAAGTGAAAGATAGTAAAAATCTTACATTGTTTCTTCGAACAATTATGATTATGATATTTAGAAAGTCAAATAATGAGGAAATTTTTAGATCTAAAAAATATTTTCTTTTCATAATATTTCTTTTTATTAAAAATAAAAATTGAAACCTTATTAGTGAATTCATTGCACGTGAAAAGTGATACACAATTACAATAAAGTGATGTCTTTTAAAGATTTATCATTATAAAAAAAGTGATGATAATAAAATAAGTGTAGTATTATGAAAAGTATGATGCATGGATAAATTTTTATAATTTCTAATAAACTTTTTAACATGTTGTCGTTAATTAATTAAACTTTGACATTATAATTGTCCATAATCTATAAATTTTAAATATTGAAAGATAAAATTCTAAATAATCATAAAAGAGCACGACTGTACAGTCAGTTTTATATTTGATAATATAATAATAATAATATTATTATTATTATTAAAATATATATATATATATATATATAATATAGTCAGCAGGTTTTCCCCATTCTAAAAATGTGTCTTTTGAAAGTTCTAGCGTCTCTCTCTTAAAGCACCTTTCTAGGACCCTTATAAAGAAACATACAAATTCGATTGCCTTTTTGTTTTGTATGGTTAGATACATATTAGAAAAAGAGGACAGCTGTACGAAAGCACAAAATACATGGTTTTATATAAAACAAAATCCTGAACAGCCTTAAGCATGTGAAGGAAAAAAAATTATATAAAACAAAATCCAGAACAGCCTTAAACAAGTGAAGGGAAAAACGGATCTGTCAAAACAAATGTACAATGAAATATATTGACCTTTAACCATATTTAATGGACTAACGTCGTGATTTTTGAACAACCCTTGTCAATAACGTGGACATGCTTACACATACGTGCCACAAACTACCTAGTGTATCCGACGTAGACCCAAAGCCAGAAACTTTAGTCATTAGAGCTAAAATTATTAATTTCAAATCATTAACCAATAACATATCATTAATAGAACATACTACATTAATATTAAACTTATTAATAATTTGAAATATTACTTAAAGATAACAATGTGGGAAATTAACAGATAACAATCCAACATTTTCTTAATCTTTTTTCTTGAATAACAATATATTTATTAATTTTAATTTTTATTAAAAATATATTAAAATAGTAATGAAATTTGATTGAATAAATTTTATGAAAATAATTGAAATTAGATAATATTGCATATTTTATTCATTTCTCTTAATAAAAATATAAAATAAATATAAATTTGCCTTATATTTAATATCATCAAAATAAAAGAAGTAAGGATAATAAAAGTTATTAATTTTATGTTAAAGGTAACGATTTCATTTATCGCTTACCAAAAACTATAGTATGTTAAAGGTAACTATTTCATTTATCACTTAACAAAAACTATAGTGTAATTTTTAATATATATAATCCATATACAACTCAAAAAATAATTCTCTTAATCAAAGTTAGTATTAAATTGAAAAGAAAAAAAAGCCTTGTTCTTACATTAATATTTATGCTTATATAAGCATTTACACTCATTAGAAAAATTATAATTTATATCCTAATGGTAGATGTTAATAGCTTGAAATTGAAGGGGGTATTTGGTTGATTTTCCTACTTTTGGTTTTCTATTTCTATTTTTCTAAGTATTGAAACTAATTAAAATAATATGGAAACCAATGACTAAAAAAACAAACCAATGATATAAACGGAAACTAATGAAAACAATATATATTGATTTTTATATCTAGGAAAACAAAAACAGAAAACTAAAACCTGAACCTGAACTTGAACCAAACGGACCCTAAATGATTAAATTTATGGGGAATTCCTATAATTTCAAAAACTATCAATTTGATCTCTATAATTTGAAAATTATTAAATAAATCTCTAAATTTCAAAATTTTTTTACTTGTCAATCTTTTGTTAAGTTTGGCTAACATGTACTAATAGTTTTGTGAGATTGTTTACATAGCAAGTCCACGTAACAAAGTGATGGTTTTGATCTTGACAATAAATGACATCATTTTGTTCATTTAAGGAAATAATTTACTTATTAATGACATCATTTTATCATCATTGAATGATATCATTTTGTCAATGTCTTGAATTTTTTCACAGTTTTTGATTCCTCTGCTTTCTTCTTCATTTTGAAATTCTTTAAACAACAACAACAACTCTTAAAAAATGTTTACCGACATGTTAATTATAAGTTAGTTATAAATGTTTACCGACATGTTAATTCATAAAGCACATGTTTATTAAACTCTTTGTATCCATAAATCACATAATTGACATAAACCCATCTCCGAAAGTTACCAATTAAAAAATTGATTATGAAGAATACCATGAAGTAAGATTCTCTACCAAATTACTCAAAAAAATTAAAGTTAAAGGATACAAAAGTTTAATAACTACCTAATAAAGCATTTAATATGTACAAATAACAAAAAAAATTAGAAAGAACCAATTGGCATATACTACCAACTTTTATATGAAAAGCCGCATTTGTGGATTCATTTTTGTTGTAAACTTCAATTCTCCTTTACTGAAATTTCTCACATAATCATTAGTGTCCAAGTTAAAACCCTTTTTTTTTCACTTGAAATTCCCTCTTTGTCTCTTATGCTCACTTGCTTGTTATCTACTCTTATTACTCTCTTTATTTTATGATAAAAGGTGACTAGATTAGTTAGAAACATTCTTTAAAAATAAAGAATCATGGATATTGGCTAGTCAATATTAACTTATATTGTCTTCTTAAGAGCTGTAAAAAAAATTTAGATTTCCATATCCCTTTAAGTTACCTCAATTTGATATTTTCATCAAAAGTTACAATGAATACCAAAAAGTATTTGATGGTGATATAAAATGAACTTACAAGATTATTTCACAAAATTCTACATATTTGTGTTCAATATATAAGCATCAACGTTTTTGGTTTCGTACCGTACCGGCCGGTATCCGAAAAAAATAATTTTTTTTAATTTTATTTTTTAAAAAAAATTTAAAATTTTTTTTAATTTTTTTTTGTATTTTGGACTTTTTAATTTTAAAGTTAAGTTAAAAATTACATAATATAATACATTTATGGACTATTTTGTAAATTTTATAAAATTTACAAATTAATTTATAATTTTAAATAATTATCCGAAACGGTACCGGTATTAA
>JAOXYD010131970.1:0-10942 GCA_028565735.1 Pinacopodium congolense | reverse complement strand
AGAAACACTTAAACACTTCAAAGATCATGCAAAGATGCAAAAGATGAAATAAACTAAAGCTAAAACACACAAAGAAAGACTTAAAACACCTAAGAACCACTTAGAAACATAACCTAAAAACACACTTATCAACAGACTTAGGGCCTACATCACTAAAGCAAGACATAACCAATGGTCATGGAAACATCTTTTCTCTTCTAAACTCAATAGATATATTTTAGACCAATAGACAGATTGGAATATAAGGCTTTAATCTCAAGATGCCTAAAATTAAGGTTATTAATCATAGGAACCATCACAAAAGACTCTAAGGTCGGTTTAACACCTAAATTCAATTATGTTACCTAAATAATCTTCCAATAATCATTAGCCCATGGTCAGAGTCCTCTGATCATCTAAAAATCCTATTAAGATGGTCAATCAAAACAAGATTATGTATTAAGCACTTTAAATAGGTACAATTCCTCTAACAAACACAAACCCATTCAAATCCTAACCCTAAATAGGCATTTAAGCACACATAATTATCAATAGAAATAAGAATAAACCAAATAAATGCAGATCTATTAATAAAATCAAGAGTTAATATAGAATAGATAAAAAGGGAAGGAATGCAACTAATAAATGGTCAAAATCGGTTGAACTCCTATCTTTAGATCCACATGCAAGCCCTTGGAAACTCAAATCCACTAGCAAATGCTAAATGAAACCAAAAGAAAACAAAAACTATACAAAACCCTAAGAAGAAGGAATGAAAATGCCCAAGGAAGATAAAACTCTCTTCTGGAGGACCCTCCTCTCCTCTAATATGTCGAATCTCCCTTTTCTATGTTTTTGGAAGCCTTTTATACTTGTCTCAAGGATGCCTAAGGTTTTAGACTCATTCGTCCTTGTTTTGTTATGTTTTGGAGCTAATTTTTATCAAAAAGTGGTGTCTAAAGAGTAAAATGGGAGATAATAAAGCTCAAGCCCCTGTATGCGGTCAATTGACCATCAACATTTTACATGTTCAATTGACATAAGGTCATTCGATCAACTAAAACCTCTTTATTTGCTTCATTCAATTGGCTGGTTCTTCTACATGGTCGACCGATCCTTTCTTACGATTAGTTTGGTCGATCGATGTCAATTGGATCGACAGACTTCATTCAGTCGACCTATCCTTGCCTTTTAGTCGACTGACCTCTTCTTGTTTGATCGCTGTATATGTAGCTAAACTGCCATATATGCACATCTTTAAGCACCGAATGTCTACGTCCTCTTTATGTTCCAAAACAAGCTCCAATTGAGTCCAAATCTCCACAACTTGCTCTAACACCAACATACACCTAAAATTAATAATAATATCTCTATATTGGTGTAATTTAACCATCAAATGGGTAAAAAGTTAATGAAATGTGCATAAAAACAATGTAAAATGCCCAATAACACATCCTAAATAATATAATTGCACCTCTAAATTGCTAAAAAAATGTTGAACCCTAAACAAAAAAACTAAAGAAACTAACTAACGTGACACTAAACATAAGGAAACTAACTATTAAACAAACGAGAACTATTTTTTAGTTTGAGTTGCCTCTTATCAAACGTTGTTAAGCTATGAGTTTAATGCATTTTCATATGAATTTGATTAAAACTTAATATACATTTGCTCCAAATTTGTAATAAAGTGTTTAATTATCTTTTGCATTGATGTGTATTGCAAATTAAAACTAAAAAGTGGAGAAAATCAAGAAAAATCTACTAAAAAGGTCATTAATTAAGAGTAAAATGGCAGGTATACTGCACCACCATTTAACTATCAAGATCCACCGTTTTGCTTCAACTGAAGACCGAAATGGTATGAGTAAAATGACGTCCTTTAACTCCCTTTCAAGCACTATTTAAGTACCTATCCTCAAGATAATTCCAGTTGGCTCCTCCTCCCAATTGGCTATAACTTGCTGCACTTGCTTCCAACTTGTGGCTGACATATATATGAAACTTTATAGGACAAATTCAGGGAAGATTAACTCAAATTTAACTTATGCTTTCTACTTCCAACTTGTGGCTGACATATATATGAAACTTTATAGGGCAAATTCAAGGAAGATTAACTCAAATTTAACTTATGCTTTCTCCTTTATTCCTTTTTAATTTTTTTTTCTAACTTTGTTCTTTGTAATTTCAGGTATTTTTAAGGATTTTCAAGAGTTTATTAAGATGGTTGAAGGCTTTAGAGTAATATTTGATGCAATCTAAACCCTTTAATTCACTGATTTCATTCACTTTGTTCATAGATATTCAAGAACATGTTGTTACGATTTGAATATGATTTTTCTTGGTTATACATGATGTTTTAATCCAATTTCTTACTAAGGAAAAATTATTAAATCGATTAATGGAGTTTTAAACATAAAATTGGATGATAATTCTTTTTTTATTTGAGTTCTTAAACCTTGTTTTAATTTAACCACTTAAGATTAAGATATAAGATAATTAAGTAGAGGATCAATCACTTAATTAATTGGAAAAATCTTAATTAATTGGAAAAATCAATAAACAATATGATTTTAATCAATACGTGACCATTGATTGATTAATCATAAGGGTACTAGCCTAAAAACTTTCCATTTTAGGTTTAGAACATCTTAAACTTCAGGCCTACTTCTTATAACTATAGATAGATCAAACCATAAAATAAAAATGTTGAAAATAAGACATTGACTTGACCATAACTTTGTCTTAATTTAGTGAAGACCCTAGATTAAAAATTCTAATTCATTTCGTAACTTAATTAAATCATTTATAGTTTAATCATTAGCTAATTATCCAATTTAACAATCTTTAAAGCAATTTGAATTCTATTACAGAGTTTGGAAGTTTTTAAGTTAATTTAGTTATATTTGTTTAATTAATTTTCCAATCTTAAGTTTTTTATATTATTATAATCTGAGTGACCTAGTAGTCATTAACTTTCCTTATAGGTTCGATATTTTAGAGTTCATAAAAATACACCGCTTTATTACTTGTTAGTTAGTATACTAGTAATGAATTTGAATTTCATGATAATTGATTTATTTATTTAACCTTAATATTATAAAAAACCGATAGACACCAAGTTTTTGACGTTGTTATTAGGGAAAATATAGTGATATGAGGAATATACTAGTGTCAATTACTCTGGAGCATAAATATTGTTTTTTTTATTTTTTATTTTTCCTTCTTATTTCCATGTTTTACCTTTTCTTTCTTGTCTCTTTAGTTAGTTTGCTTCCTATTATAAATGGCTTGATTCTGAGCCTATGCAAACCTTGCATACATTTTTTGTTAGGATAAAGTACAATTTTTAATTAGAACATCATGAGCACTTAAAACCTAGAGAACCAATCATGTTAGAATTGACTTTGCGAAACATGAGTGGACCTAAGTTTAGCATTGTTAGGCCTAGGATAGACTATAATGATTTTGAAATTCTACGTGGTATTATTCACTTATTAGGTCTTCCTAATTTAGTGGCTCATCCTTAGAAAATCTAAATGATCATTTAAGGAATTTCATAGATATTTATAGCCTCTATAAAATCCATGAGATTTCAGAAATTAAACATAGGATTTTTCCTTTTTCTTTGAAAGATAAAGCTCACACGTGGTTAAATATTTTCCAACCTGATTCTAGCACTACTTTGGATGATCTTGTGATAGGAATGAGTTTTATCTTATTTTTCCATGCAAATTCACTTTATTTCATTCCAATTATAGGTTCAAAAGTGCTTAATTGATCTTACATTATGTTTATTGAATAGGTTACCCCAACTATTAAGCAAAGAAAGAAAAACAAGAAGAAAAAGCAAGCTAAAACATGACTTGCCCAAAACACAAAGGAGAAAGCTTTTAAGAAAGCTTGGCAAAATGGCATCAAGAGGCGTTTTAAAGGAAGAAGAGCACAGAACATTAAAAATAAAATGAAAAGCATGTTGATGAGGCTTTAATTGGATGATGACATGTGTTCCACTCTATGAAGCCAAAAAAGAAAAAGTAAAAAAAAAAAAACTTTCCAGGAGGTGGCACAAAAAACATTTTTAAAATAATAGAAAAATGAAAGCTTTTAAGGGAATGTATGAAGCCTTAAACTAGAATAGGTAAAAGCTTTTAAAAAACTTTACATAATAAAAAAGGTGATAGCATAAATATTTGCAAGTAAGTATAGTTTTGAAGAAAAGCTTTCCCCGTTAAAGATGAAAAAAAAAACAAGTAAAAACGGGAGAGCTCTCCACTCACAAAGACAACAACTTCATTTTTTTTCATCTCTGGGCTAGCTTCTTCTTCATTTTACTCACATTATTTGGTTTTCATAGTTTTAAGTGGTTTTTCTTGTACTTTTGTGTTCTTTATTTTATTGCACCTTTATTTCATGTCTTAGTCCTTTAATACTTGTTGTTTTTGGTGTTTTTCTATTGTTTCTACATTTGGGTTATTTCATTTTATATTTAGCTTGAGTTTTTCTTAAATATTTATGTTAAACCTTTGAATTTTGAATAATATAATGTTATTGTCATTTTTTTAGTGTATATTCTACTTTTTTAAGCTTTGATTTTTATATTTTTAGGTTTGTCTTTATTAAATATTAAGTTGCGTGAAGTTTTATTAAATGGGTTTTCATTTATTCTTAGTGTCTTTGGTTAATCTATGCTTGATACTAAGATTTACGCATGTTCTTATGATTTGAATTATTTAATGTTAATGCTTGTTCATTTTTTATGAACTGAAATTTTCATTTAGAATGTTAGTTTAAATTTAGATAAATTAAATTTTAGTTTATTGATTAATGGCTTAAGTAGCTTGAGTTTGTGTTAGATTAATTGTTGAATTATTTTTTTTCGTTTGGTGTTTTCAAGTTTCAGGCCTTATTTTATGTTTATTTAATTTTTTTTAACTAAGTATGGTTTATGTTCATTTAATCTTTGTTTTTGAGGATTTAAATATATATGGTTAGTTTCCTAAGGGCTTGGAGGAATAGGAGGGATGAAAGGATGATTAATTGTGAGAATGGAGTTTTCTTTAAATTGAATTAGTGTTTTTAATCTTAGGTTGGTTTACAAGTTTGGTTAAATTTTATCAATTAAATATTATCTTTAGGCATGATCATCCTTTAGTTAATTTCTTAATTTGAATTCTAAGATTGAACATGTGATACGTAATTGTCCTTAGCAATTTCCAAAAGCAGTAACAGGTTATTAGATTTGATAGGATACATAACCAACTAGTCCAAGGTTTCATACCTTCATGTTACACTTTCTAAGCTTGTGTGTTAATAGCTTAAGTTAGTCATGTCTTGGTACTTAATGCATCTTCACTATTAAATATAGAGAGCTTGTTTCAAGTTATAATGAAGATATGGGAGTTTTTAGAGCTTTTTAGATTTAGCTAAATTGAACGAACTGAGGGTTCAAGAGCTTGTTTCAACCTATAGGCTAGCACCATGACTAGAGCACCTTTTATCAAAATTCAGGATCAATAGTTATTCCAAAATACCAATGATACCTTTAATCCATTTCTTTATTGTTCCTAGTAGTCTTTCCTTGTTTTGCTTTGTGTTTGTCCTTTTTGATGTTTTTATTGAATTTTAGTTATGATGGTTCTCTTTACATTCAAGGGTTTTTGTTTTTCTTTTCTTTACAACATTAGAAATAGCAGTACCCCTAGCTCCTTGTGGATTCAACTATAGCTCACCCTACTACACGGTTATGTAGTTGGGTTTATTATTTGATAATTAGTGACAAGCTATCATCTTGTCCATCGTTTCGTAGTAAAATTCTTTCCCCTAGCTAAGGTCACTAAATTTAAAATTTTGATTTCATCATTATGAAAAATAAGAGAGAGAGTTTAAATTAGTTTAAGAGCGTTTAGAGAGTTATTTACTGAGTGTCTAATGCATAACCTTAGTATTTGTTTGCCAGTGCATTTATTTCATTTAGGGCTTATACCATCTGATCGTAGTCTCACACATGCTACTGTTTGAGGAATCCTTATGATAAAAACCCCATGTGAAACATATTGATTGATCGATAATATGGCAACCCATAACTTTTAATAGAAATCTAAAATTTCTCTTAAAAATCCATTTAAAATCCATGCAATTAATGTTACTTTAGCTCTACAAGCTTAATTGGTAGGCCTTAATAAGCAATTGATAGGTTTACATGCTCAATTTTTTAGTAGTGCATTCCAAAGTCCTATAACTAGTGATTATTTTTGTAATTATTTTGATGCTTCCATAGATTGCCATGTAAGACATTCTCATGACCCTAATCCTATTTAAGACAATTATCCTTCTAATAGGCAAAGAATTGACTCTTACACTCATCCTAAGGAGAGCTACATCACTTTCCCTTGCATTAATCATCTAACCTACCCAAATCTAAGTGCTAATCCTCAGTCAGATCCACCTTTTGGTGACCTTCACAAGAAAATTCCAATATAGAAGATAAAGTGATGAAATATATCCAATGCAATGTGTTTAGAATGCAAACGTATGACAATTCAGTAAAAAATATAGAGAATCAAGTAAGTCAAATTATACAAATCTTAGAAGAGTGGTTTCCCAAACCCTTACTTGTCATGCCTAAACCTTCCTCTAAGGAGCATATTTTGGCCATCACAGTTCAAAATAATCAAGAAATGGAGAATTTAGGTGTAGCCAATAGTGAAAGGGAAGTGATGGAATTAGTCATGAGATATAAGAAAGGAAAGTTTAAAGTGATACTTTCTAACAAACTAAGTTAGAAGTTTGTGCTATAGATAGTGATGATGATATTTTTCCCATTCATTTTGAAGAATTTGATGTGAATTTTATGGAATGCAAGGAAAACGATGAAGTTGAAAGACTAGATGAAGTGTTAAGAAATGAAAAAAGTGTTTATGCATTTTTTTTAATGATCAATTGAATAATTATGATATGAATTTCATTGGAGATAATAATGACCTTAAGGATGAAGAAAATGTTTTTAAGGTTCTTTAGTTACAAGTCATATTGTTAAAAAGAATGAGGTTGAATATGAGAAAGCATTTGAGGTTATAGATCTCATTGGTGTTCAATAGTTTGATTATAGGCTAGAATGGTAACTTAAGACTTTTTAAGAATTTTTTCAATCACAGAAGTCATGAGTGGTGTTCCAAATAAGGTCCAACCTAAAATTGCAAGAATCTAGTGACTAGTTTAGGAACCGTTCAAAATTTGGCCTATTATGATTTCAACGATGTTGGATTCTAGACTTAGGAAGAGGCATAAAATTCCCTAACTTTGAGGTCTAGCTAAAATGCATTAAAGAAGCATTGTTTGAGAGGCAACTTAAACATAGAAGTAGGATTTAATTTGCTTTGGTGTGTTTTCTTTTGTTTGGTGAATTTTGCTTTTGTTTCCTTTTTATGCTCCTTGCTTTTCTTTGATCATATTTTCTTTCATAAAGCATGGATACCAATTTTCTTGCTTTTCGTACTTTGAAGCTCTTTGTATGTTTTTTCAAGTGCTACATCAACTCTTTGATACATTTCGATGAGCAAGTTTCAAAGTTCAGCCCAAAGGATATTCAGGTGTTAATATCATTATATCCGAGTTCTTTATATTCCCTTGTCCCTCATTTTTTGTGCTTTATTGTTGTTTATAAACATAGGAACCAATGTTTAATTTAAGTGTGGGGGAGGGATATATTATTTAGTTTTCATCACACTTATTCTTACCTTATCCTAAAATATATTATTTTATCATCTTTTTCAAAATAATTTATAATTTATGGAAAAAAAATTCAATTTTGGTGCATTTTCATTGGACATTTTCCTTTTGTTTGTAGTTATTGTGCCCCTTTTAGATGTTATATGGTTGATTAAGAATAATTAAAATCAAATGGTTTTACATTGCTTTATGTTTTCGATAATGGTACCTTATGATCATTTTGAGATTTCATGTTCAAAATGCATATTTCTAAAAAAAAAATGTGTTGTTTTTAAACTATATCATCATCTTGCCTTAAATAAATTTTAAAAATAAAAAAAGAAAGAATAATGAAGAATAAGAAATGAAAAGAAAGTAAAAGAGTTAAATAAATGAGCTAGTTTATTCACTCCTCTAGCTTCTAACTACTTAGTTAAAGTTAAAGAGTAGTGTTAGTTACCAGTTGACGTGATGTGACTCAGTTGAGTAATTGAGAGTGTTCAAGACAAAACTTTCATCTTTACATAAAATGATTAAGTGACTTCTCAACCAATCTCCAAAATGCATACTTTTTTCTATTTTTTATTCTAAAATGAATAAAGGACGAATAGTTATTTAAAAGATGATACATCTTACTTTAGAACTGTTCATCTTACGTATGGAATTAGTCATAATTTATGTTGAATTTGATGAAACATGTAGTAATTTAAAGTTGTTTGTGACCAGATATACTTAATTGATTATGTTACATCTTTTACGATTATGTAACATCTTTTACATTCATTATGCTTGAAAACCTAAGGAAATCTTTCCAATGATGTTGTTTGATAGGTTAAGAAAGTTTTCCTATGCTTATATGTTAAGGACAAGAAAATGTCTATGTGTAAGGGTGTTATTAAGCTATGACTTTAACGCATTTTCATGCGAATTGGATTAAGATTTAATGTAAATTTGCCCCAAATTGATGTTAAAGTGTTTAATTATATCTTAGATTGATGTACATTATATATTAAAACTTCAAAGTGGAGAAAATAAATAAAAATCTACAAAAACCATAAAATAGGAGTAAAGCAATGGTTATACTGCACTGCCATTTAACTATTAAGTTGCACCATTTTGCTTCAACTGGCACTTAAATAGCAGGAGTACAATAGCATTGTTTAACTCCATTTCAAATGTTGTTTAGGTACTTATAGACCTCTTTCCAGTTGGCTTGTCCTTAAACTTGGCTGTAACTTGCTCCACTTGCTTCCAACTTACAGCTAACATATATATGAAGCTTCCAAGGTCAAATTCAAGGAACATTAACATAGATTTAGGCAGCATAGATCAAATATAGCTTAGGTTTTCTCCTCTCTTCTGTTAAGTTAGGATTTCTTTTCTAGTTTATTTATCAGCTTCATTCTTTGTAATTTTAGGTTATTTTTAAGGCTTTTTAGGAGTTTAATAAGGTGAATAAAGGTTATGTATCACTTTGGAACATCATTTGGCGCAATCTAAACTATATAATTAACTTTTTTTTCTTTGTCCATATATATTCAAGACTATGTTGTTATGGTTTGAATCTGATTTTTCTTTTATATATGATGTTTTAAATTGATTTCTTACTAAGGACAGTTTCTTAAATGGATTTATTGAGTTTTAAACACATAATTGAATGGTAATCTTTGTTTGTTTGAGTTCTTAAACGTTTTTTTAAGTTGGTCACTTAAGATTAAGATGTAAGATGATTAAGTGGAGGAATAACCACTTAATTCATTGAAAAAATTAATAAACCACATGATTTTAATCAATACATGAACATTGATTGATTAATCACGAGGATCCTAGTCTTAAAACATGTCATTTAGGTTTAGAAATTCTTGAACTTTAAGCCTACTTCCTATAGTTATAGGTGAAGCAAACCATATAACAGAAATATTAGAGATAAGACATTGACTTGACCCTAGATTAGAAATTTCAATTTATTTCATAACTCAATTAATTCATTTAAAGCTTAAATTTTAGCTAATTATCTAACTTAGCGGTCCTTGAAGCAATTTAAATTCCACTACAAAGTTTGGAAGCTTTTAAGTTAATTTAGCTATATTAGCTTAATTAACTATCTAATCTTGAGCTCTCTCGAAAATATTAATCCTAGTGATTTAGTAGTCATTAATTTTCCCTATGGGTTCGGCATTCCAAAGTCATAAAAATACTCCACTTTATTTATTGTTGACCAGCATACTTGCTAAGTTGGTGTTGAATTTGAATTGCACAATAATTTATTGATTTGTTTTAGCTTATTTAGTATACCTACCAATAAAAAACAAGCACTTCTTTTATGTCTTTAATTGGATGATGTCATTAAGATGTTATGGGGCCTTTAAATCATTGCTCCTTAAGGCCATCATTTTTTCCACATTAAACGAATGTCCACATATGTTAGATGGATTATAAAACTATAATTTGATTAGACTCCTCATCTTTTCACTAATTTTCAAACCTTTGGATTGGACTTTCTCCTTAATTACCTTAGGAGCCTTACAACACTTAGACTCATAGTCCTTATTCCCATGTAATTGCATTATTCAATCATAGAGGAAGAATTAAATGAGTTAACAATGTTAAAAATTATCCACTTCTCTAATCCTAATTTTCTAAATATAGACATGGGCATCAAATTTATACTTACTCCAAAATCTATTAGAGTTATTTCTATTTGTAAGCTAACTAGAGTTCATTGCATGATAAAACGACCAGAGTCCTCGACTTAAGAGCCAACTTTGTAGGTAAAATTGTGAGGCACTAATCATTCAATTTAGCTATCCCGTACTCTTAAATCTTCCTTTTAATTGAAAGAATATCCTTTAACAACTTGACATAGGAAATTATATGAGCTAATTGATAATTGTATTTTTATTTGTCTTTTTCTAAGTGTTTTGCATTAGTTTATTGCATAATAGGTTATTTTTATTGTGTTTTAATATTTATTTTGTCTGTTTTTTTAATATAATTTAATTACTGTTTTGTTTGTGTTTAGTATTAATTTAGAGTAATTTTTGCTTATATAAGTATTTTTATTATTATTTAATTACTAATGTTGGGTTAGAATTAATTTTTATTGGTGTATTTATTTATTGTGTAGGTAAATTAAATTTAAAAAGAAAAAAAAGAAGAAAAAAACAGCTTGACCCATCAAACCTATCTCCAGATGCTAAAAGACTAGCCTAGACGCCAGAAGACCAGCCCAAGACATCAAGCCCGACCTTCC
>JAOXYD010131959.1:0-10942 GCA_028565735.1 Pinacopodium congolense | reverse complement strand
AAGCATTAGAAAGTCTTAGGTCGAACAAAATTGGATCATTAAGTGAAGAGGGAAGCAAAATAGGGATAGAACGACTCATAATCTTAAACCTTAGTTATCAAATTCCTGCACTTTGTCTCAATTAGCTGTTATTACTAGTTTAATTTATTTTAATTTATTTTCCAATTTATTAATATCTGAATTTATTTCTGAAACAAAGTAAAACTTAAGTTAAGTGGTGACTAAACTCAATCCTTATAGGATCGATATCTGTTTTTAATTGCAAGTGATGATCCGTATACTTATGCTTTTGAGCGTAAAACTAGTAGTTTCTTTTACAAATCAACATAAGTCACATTAAATCTCATGTGAAAATTTATTAATATGCATCTTTCTCAATGACCCACTAAAAATTCCCCCAAACTCAAATTATTACTTGTCCTCAAGAAACTTGTTCAACTGCTCATAAAAAATATTCCAAATATAGTCAAAGTCAATCAAACACCCCAACATAAATCCATGGAGTTAGATACAATGAGTATTGTCTAATTTGAGTTTGAATATAGATTAACATACACAATCATGACATATAATCCAAGTCACTTCCTTATACATAATACTATATCTTAAGAAACTATGCAGATCATCAGGCAAACTCTTCTTAGAGTAATCCAATTATCACATATTCTTTATCTATCTCATTGAACCATAAAAGATTCACAAAAATGCTATGTAAATAACTACTTATATCAATTTACAAGTGGATTCAATGTACTTCATGCTTTTTCTAACTTCAACTTGAATGACAAAACTAAATTATATATACGTAATGAATACAAATAAGATACATACTTCGACTTCTAAACATATTCACATTCTTTATTTATTAATAAGGTATAACTTAATTCTAAGCATTAGAAGCTTGTTTAACAAACCACATAACCCGTTTATATGAAGGCAAAAATCTTGTCATAAATATCTTTGGTTGCTCACTATGTTGCTCTCTCAAATGGTTATTAGCATCACTCTTTAACTTTGACATTTTTATTAGTTCAAAGCCAATGATGTGAAATTTTAGTCACTTATTCAGATTATATATATGCTACAATGCTTAAAAAGGTTACACTTTTTCGTGCATATGCTTTCTACACATTGAATATCACAATGATTATCTTCCAAAGTCATAAATAAAATTGAATTTTTATTGTTCACCCACACTCCTAAGTAATTTCATAAACTTTCTAAGTTACTAAAATAATTGAAATCATAGTGCATATCTTAAATCCTAGCCCAAGTTTACATAAAAAACCCATATAAAACTTCATTTCAATTTAGCATTATGAAATAGGAATCAACTCTACTATATAATTCACAACCATAATTAAGAAAAGACATAATGAAACAAATTTTATTCCATATCAACTATACTAATCACTTTAACCACATTAAGGAATATTAATTAATAATAAACTACTCCTAAAATGATTCAAAAATGAGATAAATGAAGTAGCTACTAAAAAAGAATAACAATATTCTAATTATGTATCAACAAAACTATTTATTTCTTTTATCACCCCCCCAACTTCATGTGAACATTGTTCTTAGTATTCATATCATCAAAATAAAATAAAAAAACCATAGAGAGAAAGGAGAGAAATGGAATTTCCATGATAATGGTCATCCTATTTTACATTTCAGGCATCTCTATTCTAAGAAAGAAACTAAAAAATCTAAAAGGAGTGAAAACATCTAACTAACTTAAAATTTCAAATGAAATTGAAAATGCAAGAAATGAAATCCTACTATCCTAAAAAGAAGTCAAATATAATAGTTTACTAAGAAGAGATTGAAGTATCATAAAGGAGGAGTCTTTCACTAAATTCCCCCACCGACTTGTACATATCTAGTTTCGTTTATGTACTTTAAACTTTAATTATTCATTGCTATCAATTTTTATCTTAAGGCGTTTATGTGGATAGATATTGGTTACCTCAAACAGACCATGCCACCTTGACTTTAATTTCTCAAGAAAGGGTTAAAGATAGGAATTATAAATTAATACCTTATCTCCCACCTTATAGTCTTAGTATGAGAGATGTTTATCATGTCACCTTTTTGCCCCTTCTTTATACATCTTAAATTTACGTTATGCATGAAATTTAAATTCAACTATCTTATTAAGTTGCATAAATATTTTTGCACCTGTAAGCTAAAAATTCAAATTTAAAAAGTTAGTAGCCGAATATTCCTTATATTCTAGCTCCACTAGTAGATGGAAGGTTTTTCTATACACTACAATATTCCTTATGCTCTAACTCTACTAGTATATGGAAGGTTTTTCTATACACTATTTTAAAAGGTGACATGCTAATAAGATTTTTATAGGAAATTTCATATGCCCAAAGTGCATCATCTAGCTTTAATGCCTAATATCACCTAGAAAAACTAACATTCTTTTCTACGATTTTCTTTATTTCTTGATTGAGACCTCAACTTGCCCAATAGTTTCAATGTGACAAGGTGTTACAACATATGAGTGGCAACATATATAGCTAACAAAGTGTTGAATAGCTTATTGAAAAAAGGTAAAACCCAATCACTTATAATGACCTTAGGTGTCTCAAAGCAAGTAAACATAATTTTCCTAAAAATTTTGACTGTACTCTTGGCCTTGGCCTCATTAATAGGTAATGCTTCTACTTCTACCATTGAATAACATAGTCCACAATCATCAAAATGTATCGATTAAAGTATGAATTAGGAAATGGTTTATGAAATCAATAACCCATTTATCAAAGACCTCAAAAATTAAAATGTTAGTTAATGGCATGTTATACTTCTTAAAGTTTTTACCTACTCTTTGGCATCTATTTGATTGCAGTTGGCCAGATATAAAATTAACTCAAATTAATCTATCTTTCAATGCAACATTTAACAATTAATTAGAGACCAAATTTTTGGCAAGCGTACTGGTCGAAGCAAGTAATAAAGTGGAGTATATTTATGACTCTGAGTATCAAACCCACGAGGAAGTTGATATGATGTAAGTATTAGGTCAATCGAATTACAATTATCTAGAGAATATTCTGCTTTGTGATTTAAGAAAATAAATAACTAAAAGCTAATTTAAAAAGCCTAGAAAATTTCCAATCTATTGTAAAAGAGCTATAGATTGCCTTTTCTAAATTATTCAGTTAATCTTTTGTGGTTGATGATTTAATTGATTTAAGGATTAGTGAAAATTAATCTAGTATCTTCACTAAATCAAGTCAGCGTTATGGTTAAGACATTGACTTATCTCTATTGGTCCTATCTTGAAGTTTGGTTATGCTTTAGACTTAGATAATATGCTTAAAGTTTAGGAATTCTAGTCCTAAATTATCTTAATATAAGACTAGCACCCTCATGATTAACCAAGTCTTTGGTTATTTCACTGATTTAAACCATTTTGTTTATTGATTTTTCTAATAACCTAGGTAGAGATTTTCAGATCCAAGATTATATGATGACAATATCCTAAGTGATCAATTCAGGACAAACATTAAGCATTCAATAAAAAAAGATTAACTCACTAATCATGTGTTAATCATAAATTAACACAATTAACCATCCATAAAAAGATTCAGCATAATAACTTAACTAAATGCACAACAATTAATCAAAGAACATACTAAATTTTACTTAAGCAATAAGACTTTAATTAATTCAAAATAACAATAATAATACATGAAATTAAAAGTTTATAATGAACCAAATCACATCCTCAGATGGTTATCTAACTCTGAATAACATGATTACAGCTATTAGAACTTCAAAGAACCTAAAAATCTCAAATTACAAATCATTTAAATGAAAAACAACTTAAAAAGTACTTTGATCTGAAAACTAAAGAAAGAAAAACTATTTTGATCCTAAATCTGATTGCTTTAGACTTCTAGAGAGGTACTCTTTATATAGGGAAGGCTTGGTTGTAAGTGGAAAAAGAAAATAATCATAAATTTTGAAGATTTGAGTCAAGAATTGTCGATGCCAACCTTCAACGGTGGTCTACATCGAACTACAGTGGTGCCGTTGAAGGATGAACACCCTACCATTAATAGTCTATTTCTAACTTCTTAAATGATGGGCTGTAATCCATCAATGATGGGCTATGCAGGGTGCCATTAATGGTCTATAAATCATAATATTCTTGCATCTTTTCAACCTAATCTCCAATTATTCATATCAAACTGCAATTGAATCATTTCTAAACACAAATTAAACATTTAAACACTAAAATAGAGGTAAATTGACACCAAATAACAACTAAAAACACTATGAATTTGCCCCATAACACTATTACAAGACTTTACCAAAATTATGTGTATCCTTAAACAAATTAGACTAATAGAAACAACATTCTAGAATCTTATGAGCTATCCTAATTAACCAATAATGCTCCTTTGCTTCTCTAAAATGATAATAATGCAATATGGATGACATATCTTCCTCAGGAGCAAGTCGTCTTACAATTCCATCAGGACAAGTCTTGTATAAAAAAGGGTCATCTCAAAGATGATATTTTACCTTAAAAACAAATTTCTTCTTTTGATAATAATTAAAGTCAAGAGGAAACATATTACTGATCAAGTAATTGACAAAATTTACATACCAAAGAATGGGTAATATGACAATGAATTGTTCATTTTGGAAGAGCTCCTTGATATCTTTGTCTAATTATTTATCCACTGTTATTCCATCTAGCCTAGAAAAGTTTTCAACGACAAAAGTTTTCAAACTCTTCTTATCCTTTAACGTTATTTCAAATTCCTACAAGAGTCAAACTTATCGAATTAACCTTGCTTTTGATTCTTGTTTAGTCATCAAGTATTTTAGAGTTGTATGATCTATATAAACAACTATTTTGCATAATTCAAATAATATCAATAATTATAAAATGTAAATACCATTGCCAATATCTCCTTTTTATGTGGTGATGTAATGGCATTAAGCACTATTCAAGGTTCTACTAATATAATAAATTGGTAGTAATATCTCACTTTTTCATTGCCCTAATGTAGCCCCCAATACAAAATCACTTGCATCTTACATTAATTCAAAAGAAATATACTAATTAGGAGAAACAAGTATAGGCATACTCATAAATTTTTCTTTTAACAATTGAAAAAATATTATATAGTTATTATAAAAATTAAACTTAGCATCTTTTATTAACATAATTAAGTATCTAACAATTTTTTATAAATCTTTAATAAAGTGTCAATAAAATCCAACATGGATTAAGAAACTTGTAATAGCTTAATAGATCTAGTGCAAATTTAATTAACTCTATGCCCTTTTTAGATATCTTGTGACCTAAGAAAATAAATTTTTGCACTAAAAAGAGACATTTCTCCTAAGTCAAAGCTAACTTTGTCTCTTCACGTCTCTTGAGTACCTTCTCTAAATTTTCTAAACATGCGTCAATAGAAGTTTCAAGCACAGAGAAGTTATCTATAAATATCTTAATGCCATTTTCAACCATATCAAATAAAATAACCATCATATATTAATAAAAAGTAGTTAGAGCATTGCGAAAATAAAAATGCATGTATCTATATGCAAATGTATAATATGGACATATAAATGTGGTGTCTTTTTGGTCTTTCGGGGATACCAAAATTTTTTAACCTAAAACTCATTCTAAAGCATTAAAAAACCTATGTCCAACTAGTTTCTCATTAATCTAATCAATAAAAGGTAAATAAAAGGGGTCTTTATAGGTAGCAAAATTTAGTTTTCTATAATTTATGCATATTCTCTACTGAGTAATTTTCCTTGTAGCTATTAATTTATACTTTTCATTTTTCATGGTAGCCCCTTTTTGTAGGAATCACTTAGAAAAGAGTCTCCTGATTAGAATCAAAGATAGGGTAGATAATACCTATGTCAAAGAGTTTAATCACCTTATATTTAACAACTTCTTTTATGTGTAGTTCTAGTAGTCTCAATGTTTCTACTAATGGTTTACCTCCTTCCTCCATAAAAATCTTATATATAGAAGGAGGGACTAATTCCTTTGATGTTTGTAATTATCCATCCTAAGACTCTCTTGTGCTCTCTAAGCACCCTTAGTAACCTCTCCTCCATGATATCTGTTAGCAAAGAACAAGTGTTAAACAGTTAGTGCTCAAGTGGGTTTAAAAATGCATCCTTTAAATAATTAGCAAAAGGTATTAGTTCAAGCGTAGGAGGTAGGAAAAGGTTTTATTCCAAGCATAGAAAGTTCTTCAATAGAGGGTTTGGAAGTGGCTTGATTGGTCTTTGGAGAGGTTTTTATAGGTTTGATGTTATGCCTAATATGTGTGTTCCAAACTAGCTCTATGTTCACCAAAAGCCTCTTGAATCTTATAAACTAAATCATCAAGCAAAGTTGTTATTTTTTCCTCCAACATTTCTGCCCAAAAATCGAGAAATTGATTAGTTTCATGAGAATATATACTAATAAAATTACAACAATTGAAAGTAAAGGGATGTTTCATAACGTCAAAAATATCAAAAATCAATTCTTTACCTTAAAGTATCAAGATGAGCTTCCCTCCTTAGACTTTAATGATAGCCCTTGTTGTTGCAGTAAATGATTTCCTAAGAACAATAAGGATGTCTCATCCTCCTCTATATCTAGCACTAAAAAGTCTACTAGAAAGAAAAACTTATCTAATTTTATGAGTATGTTATAAACTTATCAACTTTAATGAGTACGTCTTGGATGACTTCCCTAGGATATATGATTCACCAATTTGCTAATTATAGTGAAATTATTGTTGCTTAGGTTCTACTAATCCTAATTTCTTAGAAATAGATGAAGGCTTTAAGTTAATAATAATACCCATATCCATTAAATCCATATCCATATATAAGTCACCAATAGTGAAAGAAATGGTGAAACTCCCTATATCTTTTAATTGCAATGGATTCTTCTTCAATAGGATGATCATACACTCCTTATTCATCCTAGTAGTTTTATACCCTTCTATCCTTCTCTTATTGGACAAGACTTCTTTAAGAAATTTAACATAAGAAGGCTTCTAGGCTAAAGCTTTAGTAAAGGGCATATTAATATTTAATTTCTTAAAAAACATATAGGAACTTACTAAATTGCTTATCTAATTAATTAACATTAAACCTCTAAGGATAAGGAATTATAGTTCTTATTAGATTAGTGATCAGATCAACAAACAACCTGGGATGATCCTCCTTTGTAATTGGTGTCTTCTTTTCCTCGTTGCTAGCCTCTCAAATCATTTTAATTTTACTCTCATGTGTCACTTCTTCCTTATTCTCCTTAGCTTTTTGCCTTACCACTTCTAAGTAAGATAGCCTTAGCATACTCTCATAAGTTGGCCTTAATTGTTCTAAGCAATGAACCCACTATCCTCCCTTTATAAGGCTTGTAAGTTGGCTTATCTGATTGTCTAAATTCTCAGTTGAGACTTCTTGATTTTTCATTTTTAGGTCTTAAATTTTTATCCTTAATTTTTGATTCTACATCCTTGCCTCGGATTTAGAGATATACTTAGTCAACATCTCTTCTAAATTAGATTTCTCTAGTGATACAAACATAGTGGCTTTGAATCATGGAGGTGGTGCTATTTGAACATTAAAAGACTGAAGCTATCCTATCTAATTGTTACTCTAATAAAAAATAAGGTGATCCCTTCATCTAAGATCGTATATATTTGGGTTAGGATTTTCCTTCCTATTGAAATTTCCCATATAGTGTCCTTGCTCTCACTCCTATTAAACTAGGTTCCCTGCTTTGCAATTTGTGGATGAATGTTAATCTTTATCACAATGTTCACATATGACCTGGTTGCGAATGTCTAAAGTCAAACCTCCATTGATACTTTACATAAGGTTGTCTAGCTTCTAGGTTGGCACATCATCCGAGGTGTTATTGACACTTAATGTTTTAACATATATGTTTCAATATTTATTATAGGATGCATCTTTGAAATGGTCTTGAAAACTATTTGTGGTCATCTCTTCAATAATCTCCTCAATCATTCTATAGCCTTGATCTAGTGTCTTTCTCACTAGATTTCCTCCTACATTTACATTTATAATTGTCATTGTCAATGTTGTAACTCTGGTGTAAAATGTATCGACTTCTTACCATATGAAAAACAAAAAACATGACTTAGATACCTTGCAAGCTTATCACAAAACCTCTCTCATGCCTTATACAAGTTTTCATTCTCAAATTAGGTAAATTATGTGATTTCCATGTTCATCTTTGTAATCTTTTTAAGTAGAAAGGACTTTGATAGAAACAACTTTATCAACTTTTCTATGTACTAATAAACCCTAGATCAACATATACTTATTCTAGGTATATGACCTCTTATACAAATGCCCTTCAATTACATAGGAATTATCTAATTTAACGATGATCTTCCTTCTAGGGTATTGGTCTCTTAGAAATTTTCCTTGTTGGATTTACTTTATAACTAAGGTCATCCAATCTTGACCCTTTTGCTTGGTATTGTGTATTTGGTTTTCTTTCATCAATTTTTTAAATTTTTTAAATTTTATTATCTTTTAAGTTTATTTATAATAATATAATTTTATTCATATTTCATTAATTATTTACTTGTATTTTTCACAAACTTCAGCATATTTTACCCTCTTATCGTGTAGATGTCATTGACCTAATTTACAATCAGTTGTGAGATTATTGGCATATTGTCTTTCAATTACAAAGCTTCTCTTCTTCTTTCTTACAATTGTAAAAAATGGGCCTATGTGTAATTTATGAGTAATTATCTCCCTATTGATTCTTGGTTTTTTTAGTGACTTTTAGGAAAATACATCTACATTACTTCTAAGAAAGCTTGTGAATTTTCATTTAAATTTTTTGTCCATAATTACATTAATCTTTAATGTCAATTGTTATGCTTTTTACTTTTTCTTTTGGTTGCCCTCTTATCTCCTTAGTTAGGTCTTAACACTTAACTTCGTTACATTCATTTTATTGGAAATCTTGTTCCCCTTTAGGCAAGTGACATAACATTGTTTTTTTTTATTCTTTGTTCTTGCATAATCTCTCCTACTCCACTGAGTATTAGAAACTTCATTAGAAGTTGATATAGGGAAAGTATTTCCATTGTGATGCACAATGTGGGCTTACTTATGATTTAATTATATGCTACGGGCCTTTTTATAATGTAAATCTAAATAATATTTATATAGATGTTATTTTAAGGGTGATAAGGAACAAAGTTTTCCTTTAGTGTATATTTGGTTATCGATGAAAGGCAACAAATGGTAATGAAATTTATCAAATTTTCTAATAACAACTACATTTCTTTGAAAGCATTGTAAAATAAGATGTCTAAGTCACTCATTATATCTTCTATAATTCTTTTCACTAATGAGATTTTCTTCTATAATTCTTTTCACTAATGAGTTTTTCAATGATAATGTCATAACCATTGAGTTTAAAGATAAGTGTATGAGATTCAATCTTTTGTTGCATTAGAAAGTAACCCCAATTTTTATTTTTTTTTGCATCTCTTTTTTACCTTAAATCTTAGTGTATGTTGTTTCCCTCATAAATTTGAATGGTTCTTCTAACTTGTGCCTTGGAATCATGTTTCCCTCCTTTATATTTCCCTCAAATGATAATTTTAAATAAAATTTTAATTTAATTTAATTTGAAAACAATTTTCACATTCAATTGGAAATAATTTCCAACTATTTTGACTTGGATAATAAATTTCATTATCAAACTAAAAAAAAAGCTTCTCTCTCCTTTAAAATATTAAAAGAATCTTTTAATTGTCAAAATAAAATATTGAAATATTGAAATAATGAAAAGATTGTTTTAATAGCTTTGCTCACTCTATAACAATATTTGTAGCTTACTTATCAACTCCCTTTTTTGCTCAATGTTGCCGCATATCTCACCAAGCACTCCCTATTTAGTCCCCACATTATCATCTCTACTTTGCACATTTCCACTACTCCATCACTCCTACTTTCTTACCATGTTTACTTCTCTCTAATTCCTCACTTTCCATCTTTAATATTTTCCATTTCAAGAATAGTTTTTTTAATTTCTTACCTACCTCTTTTCTTGCTTTTTGTAGTATTCCTTCTATATATAAACTCTAGAAAGGGCTCTGATCCCTCCTCTTCCACATTGTCTTTCACTCTCTTCCTTTTCCATACTTTTATTTTCATCTTATCAAACTTAAATCTTTCCCATTGTGAGAGCTTGTACGGTCCCTAGGAGCTTACTCCACCTATTTCTCTTATTAAAAACTAAACTAAACCTTAACTCACTTTTTACCAAGTTGTGGGCGACTCTCAGTTAATGGAAAAGTATAAATAATTGCCCCTATAGGCATTGGAGGAATGACTTTGGTTTCCCTCTCTATACAAGTATTAAAGTAGGGTGAAGCTAAAGGTGTAGACTGCTTGGTTAGATTTTTGCCTTTACATTGTTGAACAAATGTGCATAAATGCAGTAGACTAAGTATCGATTAAAGAATGTCCTCCTCACTAAGTATGAGTTTTTCATCTTCAAATTCATATCAGCCAATTATGTTCAAAGGATATTACAGTAATACCCGTGTCACATTTAAAATAAATTAATATGTCCTTAAAAGTTAAAGCCTAGAATGCACTTGGAAATGTTGAAAACAAGGAATATTCCTATTTAGATTAACTTTCACAGTGTGCCCCTTAAATATTGGTTTACGTTAGGATTAAGACATTTAATTAGCTTCCTAGGTAAACAAATTTACATGAATAAAAACACTAATTCAATGAGAAGAATGGTGTATGCAAAAATTTATGTAAAAAATAGCTTAAACCAATAAATGCTAAACATCATCCTAATCTTAAGGCTTTATAAGAATGGTGAAATGGTGAAGGATGAAGTCATGGTAACATACTAATGGTGGCCCTCATTGCTGCT
>JAOXYD010131948.1:0-10943 GCA_028565735.1 Pinacopodium congolense | reverse complement strand
CTGACACTATAAGAAAATTCTACAATATCAAAACCTAAAAAAAAAAATGTTACCATCACAACTTATTTTCATTGATGCAATGTTCACTACAAAGGATCGAATAACTACAACCAACCCATACCACTCAGCGCCCACTTGAGGCTACCAATCCTTATAGCTTCATCATGAAGCATTTACTGGAAGAAATAAATTTTGTTTCTAATGGCGTTAATATTGTATCCACACCACTAAATCAATGTAATTTGGCATCCATCTTTTCTGTGAATTCTTTTATGTCATTTCTAAAGAAAAATGCTACAAAGTTTTTTATCTAAGGACAAGATTTCAAAGATTTTCAATAACACTAGTAATTCAGATCAACATGAAATAGTAATAACCTTGCAAAATAAAAGGATATAACACAAGAAGACCTCGCTCACTTAAAGTGTGAAATAAAGAGGAGAAACATTATCGAGACACACCTACTCCAACCATAAGCACTCTTGACCCCTAAAAAACCCAAAACAATTAAAACAACACTAACTCGTAAAATTCATACATAAGTTTAGTAACTTAAACAGTGGGAAACCAAAGTTTTAATCTAAAAATCCAAAAATAAAGCATGGATTTCTAAGCCTTCCCTATCATTACCTTTTTGGCATCTAGGTATTATAGTAGCGAGTGGAGGGCTTTACAACATTGGGGCAAGTACGAGGAAGAAGAGACAGGAGAGAAAAAAAGAATTTTTAAGCTTTTGATAGCAAAATGTTTTATAGGAACGAGTAGATGATAGAGAATCTCGAAGGTCAATGACTATGAATGATAAGTAACTAGCAAAACAAGGTTTGAAATAGCTGAAGAAAATGTCTACAACTATGTTCTTATTACTTGATTCTCGATGTACATTTCAACTTCCTTTTATACAAGAAGAATCTAGTTTCTATCGCGAGCTTAGTAAGGAATGTCAACAATTTTAATAAACTTATAACAAACTTAACAAACAAACAAACAAACTTAACAAACTAAAATTGATTTTAACAGTGATAACAATAAAATAGCCATTTACATAACATCACTTCCCCTATCAAGGGCCATTGTCCTTAAGGGAAAATCAGGAAAATGCAACTGAAAATAATTAGAAAATTCTTATGTAGCATCAGCAGGTAAAGAATATGTCTAATAAATCAACCACTGAGTGACAACGATACTATTACTTTTAACAGTGCAACGATCCAAAACAACAAGTGGTCACAAGGTGAAAGTAGAGACAAGAGAAGGGGGTTAAATAAGATGCAACTTGACTAGGATGAAGAACATGTTTTAACTGGGAAACATGAAAAGCAGGATGGATAGCAGATGAAGAAGGAAGAATCAATTTATAAGTTACACTACCAATCTTGTTCAAAATCTTATAAGGGCCAAAAAAATTAGCAGCTAATTTAGGAGCCTTCCAAGCCATCGCTAAACATTAATGATAAGGTTACAGTTTAAGGTACATCATATCACCAATCTCAAACGAATGATTAGTCAATGTTTATTAGCTTGGGAAGCCATACGCTGTTGAGCCTTTGATAAATGATGTTTAAGCAATTGGATAACAACCTCTTGATCTTGCAAGAGCGATCAAGTCTACTACAACCACTGAAGAATTCTTAGAAAAAGAGGAAAGATGTGCTAGAGGAAGGATGCCATATAGAACCTAGAAGGGCATCATTTGGATGTCTGTATGGTAGGAAGTATTACACTAAAATTCAGTCAAAGAAAGCCAAAAACACCATCTCTTAGGTAAATCACTAGAGATGTAGCAAACATAGGACTCCAAACAATGATTAATCACCTCTAATGGGCCATTGGTTTAAGGATGGCATGCCAATGAATGGCGTCAATCTACCCCTTAAAACTTGAAAATTTCCTACCAAAAGTGACTCATGAAAACAAGATCTCTATCACTAACAATGGCAGCCAGAAGTCCATGAAGCTTATAGACATTATCCAAGAATAAATGAGCCATTATCACAGCAGAATAATAATAGGATTAAATGTGTGTACCTAGTGAGCCGATCTACCACCAAAAATATGACATCTTTGCTTTTAGACTTGGGAGGGCTCTCAACTAATTCCATGGTAATATCTATGAAAATAAATTGAGGTAAAAGAAGAGGTTGTAATAACCTAGGAGAGGTTACATTCTCTAGTTTAAATCGTTAGCAAACATCACACTATCGAATAAATTCCCGAACTACTTTCCATATGCCTTTACAATAGAAAAGGATAACAAAGCACTGGTATATAGCATGGATTATTGAATAGCTGCCAATAGCACTATCATAAAAATAATGTAGTAACTACTATCCCAGATTAATGTTTAACCTAACAACCAATTTTCCCTTTCATAAAAGTTGATCATAGGACTATGAGTAATGAGAAAAGGATTGGTCTTGTTAAAAATTTCAAATGAGGCCCTGCAAGTAAGAATATTGCTAAATAAGAGCTTAATGATGCCTAACAAATCAATAGAAACAGAAGAGACAGCTTGCAAAAGAACTTCAAAAGAATGGAGTCTAAAAAGAGCATCAGCCACAGTATTAGACTTGCCCTACTTATATTAAATTTCATAGTCATAAGCCATTAACTTGGATAACTAAGTAAATTAACTTAGAGTCATAAGCTTTTGATCAAACAAGAACTTCAAGGGCTGACGGTCAGTTTTAATGACAAAATGCCTACCCATTAAATATTGATCCCATTTCTTCATAATAAAGAGGATAATAAACAATTATTTATCATATGCAAGTAGGGTCTGATGTTTTGGATGTGACATTTTGATAATATAAGCTAAAGCGTGATCATTTTAAATTAAAACAACCCCTATACATTTGCTGGACGCATCGGTTTCAATAATAAAATCTTGACTAAAGTAGGGTAGTGCTAGAATTGGGGCTAAAGTGATAGCTTATTTGAGCATGTCAAAATAATGTTAAGTTTAATCCATTGAAACCATATAATACCTCTCAAAATCATGTTTAAAGGATGAAAAGGTTGAGCATAATTTTGAAAAAACTAAAGATAATAACTTGCCAAAACAAGGAATCCCTTAAGCTATTTGATAGAAGATGGCACAAGCCAAGCTAGAACAAGTTTCACTTTAGCTAGATCTGTAGCTACACCTTGCTGAGAAATAACATGGCCTAGATAGGCCACTTGATGTGCTACAAAACTACATTTATTGAGCTTAAAAAATAGGTTGTGATGCAATAATAACTGAAAAACCTTTAGTAAGATGGATAACATGATGCTTCATATCACTAATAGAGATGAGGATATCATTAAAGAAAACCAACATAAATTTTCTAAAATAAGGTTTAAACACCTCATTTATAAGACTTTGGAAGGTGGGTGGCGCATTAGCAAGACCAAATGGCATGACGAGAAATCCAAAATGACCAATATGTATTCTAAAGGATGTTTTATAGACATCATCTTGATGCATTCTAACCTGGTGATACCTAGATCTCAAATCCAATTTAAAAAAGATTGAAAATCCATGTAATTCATCCAATAATTCTTTAATAACATGAACGAGAAAATTGGCCTTAATAGTCATATTATTTAGACAAGAAACGTGGCCTTAATAGTCATATTATTTAAACTTCTATAACCAATACACATATGCCATGTATTGTCCTTTGTCTTAACCCAATCAATAGGAGATGAGAAGGAAGAATGACTAGCCTAGATAATGCCTGCATCTATAAGCTCTTGATTCATCTTCTCAATGATATCCTTTTATAGTGTGCCATTACGATAGGGTCTAAGACAAACTGGTTCTGCACCATCTTTCAATAGTATCATGTAATTATGATGTCTGTGGGGAGGCAATCCTTATGATTCCTTGAAATTGGCTACAAACTCCCTCAGAATGTTAGCCACTAGTATTAGTAATCGATCGGCCTATGATGGTACATCAGTTCATATAATATGACTGACAGCCAAGGAAGATTGAATTGTGATAACATAACATTGTGTTAAATATAATAGAGAATGTTTGTTCAACAATTTATACATATTGTCACTTATTAATAGCTAGAAACGATTATCCACTTCTCCCTTTAATATATATTCCTGATTTCCTATGCAAAAATTCATAATTAACTGTTTAAAGTTCCACATAATATCCCTTAATTCAGATAACCACTGTATGCCTAACATCAAATAAAAATTGTCTAATGACAATAGTAAGAAATCGGCCTCAAATTTATACCATTGCCTGTCCCATTGAAATGCCTTATAGGTATCTTTACAAACTAACTAATTTCCAATTGTTGTTATCACCTTCAGCTCGGGTATAGGTTTTAAAATGCAACCTAGTTGTTTAGCTATCTTAGCATCCATGAAATTATGTGTGCTAATAGAATTTATGGGAAGAAACAAGGTTCTCATACTTGTATAGACCTTCATTCAACTCCATTAGCATTGTTTATCTCGTTAGTTGCCACCTTTTTCAAGATTTTCTCCTTCAATTGTCAACATATATACTTTCCTTTTCTGACATCTATTACCAAGGATATATCTTTTATCACATCAAAAACAAAGTCTCTTTTTTCTCCTCTCATCTATCTCTTTACTAATCAACTTCTTGTTCTGCTTAATATTTGCATTGCTAGAGTTAGGTAACGTACCTATTACTCTAAATATATTCCCACTGGTATTAGCATTGACAATGGCCCTTGTTATCATCCCTATTGCCTGCATTTTAACTCATGGGCTTATAAATATACTTCTATATTCTGCCCTCTTTTTAGACCATAACACATCTTGAACTTTGGCTAAAGCATATGCAGCTTTTAAGGATGTAGGATCGAATAATCTTATTGAGAATTCGATTTCTTCTTTTAACCCTCCCAAGAAGTGGCTTATAACTTAGATTTCATTTAAATCAATTCTACTTAACATCAAATCAAATTCATCCAAATATTATTGTAGAGAACCAACTTGTTTTAGATTTTAATTTCAAAGACGTGGTCCAAAACATTCATTCCCCAAACCTTGCAGCCAACACTTCTACTAGCTCTTCCCAAGATATCAACCTCTTCCAGTTCATTATTTTTAACAAAGTCTAGTATCAATTAAGAGCTTTGCCTTCAAAATAAAGAGAAGCTAGCTTCACCTTGTTTCGTTCCATTGTATGGTCAATTTCAAAAACTTGTTCCACCTTATAGACCTATTCATGGAGCCTATCGCAATCGAATCTAGGAAACTCCAATTTAGTGTAATGGCCACTGTTGGAGTAATTCGTTCCTACTCCCAAATCTCCATCATTGCTACTATTAGTCTATTGTTGTGATTAAGATGCCACCTCTCTATTTTGAAGAGCGATCCCAGCAATCATGAACTTAATTTCCTCCATCGCTTTATTGTTTTGTGCCCAAATCTCGTCAATTGCTTTGCTATGTTTCTCAGCAGTAGCTCTAATCAATTCCTCTAGATCTTTGAAATCCTTTTTTTTTTTTTTTTTTTGCCATGGAGAAGATCTTACTTGGATACCAATGATAGGTAACAAGCAAAATAGAGTTCAAAATAGTTGAATAAAACGTCCATGACTGTGTTCTTACTACTTAATTCTCAATGTACATTTCAACTTCCTTTTATACAATGAAGAATCTGGTTTATGGTGGGAGATTAGTAAGGAATGTCAACAATTTTAATTAACTTGTAACAAACTCAACAAATAGACTAATAGATTTAATAAACCGAAACTGACTTTAACAATGACAATAGTAAAATTGTTGTTTACATAACAGTAAAACGGTAACTTTACCCATTAAAAGTAATAAATAAGTTTGTCTCTCCATGCCTCCAAAGAATGGATTAGCCATCGCAAACAGCGAGGAACAATTGAAGTGGGATCGTCTTCATTAGAGCTTCGAGTGTAACTTTACCCACCATATCATTATCGCATTAATGAATTCAATCAAACAATTTATGTGAAAATCTAGTAAAATTAAAAAGAATAAGCCATAATTCTATTACAATATAATGTTATGACTGAAGTTATTAATAAAATTACATACTATTTATTCCTATTGACACATGAACTTTTTTAATAGCATACAAAATGTATATTTTTCTTAATATTATGTGTTTATTCATTTTGAGTCTTTATCAAATAAGAAGTATGTAACAATTTAATTTCTAAGAAAACATTTGGAAAAGTATTAAAGTACTTTAATTATTCAAAATTATTCATTATTTAATTTTTGCATGATTAGAATTGAAAGAATTAAATAAATAACTTAGGGCTATTTGTTAGCTCTTATATTTTTATTTTTATTTTCTTTTTTCTAAACATAGAAATTAAAGAAGAACACTTGTTTGTTACATTCTTTTTTAGTTTTTTATTTTTGAAATCAAAAAAATCAAAACAAGAAATACAAAAATTGTGTTTCCCATATTTTGAAAAAAAAATAGATTTATCTATATTGAATAATTGACATAATCTATTAATTAATATATATTTTTAAGGTGTTTAAGAGTATTTTAACCTAAGAATTTGAATTTATTTCATATTTAATTGTTACGATTAAATTTATTTTGATCATAATTTTCAATCAATCATGTTTTTATTTTTATTTTTATCATAAATATCATTTAAATAGATTTTTATTTTTAAATAGAAATCAAAAACAAAAAATAAAAACAAAAACAAAAATAAAAAAATAAAAGTAACACCAAACAATCCTTAACTTTTTTAATGAAAGTTGATTAGTTTTAAATCATTATTGTTGTTATTTATGTAAGAATGCAAATAACAATGTCACAACACTAATTTTTTGAACTCTTTCTCACTATCTTTTTTTATCCAAAAAATGAGTCTTTCTCAAATTCTTATTTGTTATAGTACAATATTCTTATTAAGAACTAAACATTATATGTAAAAGGGGAATTTATTCCAGATAAGAATTATATTCCATGTCTTACAAAAATTACAATATAATAAGCTCTTATATTAAGACATATCTAAAAAATCAATATAGAAATTAGGGTTAAAATCATAAGAAGTTTATGTACTTTTTTAAACTATCAGTTTAGTCCTTGCATTTTAAAAACTATCAAATAAGCTCTTGTAGTTTCTTTTTTTTTCCCACTAAGCAATCTTCCGTTAAGTGTTTTTGACATGGACTAATAATTTTTTGGATTGGTTGACATGGCAGACACATGAGAAAATGATGTGGGCCTCTGTCTATACAAAATAATGTCATTAAATGAGCATAGAAAGGTCTAATTAATTCTTAGACAAAACTACGTTGTTTTATCTAAGATAAAACGATGAAATTTTATCAACGAAGAGGAGGAACTAATCAATTTCTTCTTCCTCTAGTTCTTACCTCTATGCTTCAAGCGTTCCTCCTCTAACATCTCTCCCGCTCTTATATGTGACATAGTTCTCTCTCTCTTCACTCTTGTTGTCGTCGTCATCAGCCTTTTCTTTACAACATGTAACATGTATAGGTCATGGTGATCAGGTCAGATTATGGGTCTTGACGAGATTTTTCAGGGCAATTTTAGGTTTTCTACTTTTTTTAACATTATTTTTATTTTTGTGTGTGTGGGTCTTGTTCTTACTTATCAGGCTATGCTTATCCGATTTACAGCCTTACCTGAGCGATGGAAAGCTTAATGTTACTAGATCATATTTTGCTTTTCCAATTTGTTTTAATCTCTAGTTTTCAATTTGGTGTTTCAGATAATTTATGAATACAATTAACATTTTAAACTTGCTATGTTAAAGGAGAGATAAAAGTTGAGTTGTGCTTGTATTATTATTATTATGGAAAGTTTGTTTCCTTATTGATTTTGATCCTCAAATAGTGAGTTTGTTTCTTTAATGGTTTTGGTTCTTTAACTTACATTTCATTAGCATATACAAATTACTTGTAGCTTTTTGAGATTATAATGGCCATAACTTAACTATGAGTTTGACTTGTGAGCGGTAGCCTAGTTAAACTATGCAAGAAGAGACTTTTGTGAGTTAAAAGATAATTCCATCAACGTAAATGCTTTGACAAATATATCTGATTTAGTATTTGTGTGATTAGTCTTTATATAAATTATTTCTAGTGTAGTCTCTACATAATCTAAATTCTTGTTTTGTATTATAATTATGGCTTTGTTTATTCATAACATTAATCAAACAACATTTATACTACTCTTCTAAACATTCAAATGTCAAGTAGTGCTTTTAAGACTAATATATAGATAAAATGATTATTAAGCTTCTGAGTTTATTACATCATGGAAATTTTTAGGGTTGTAATGATTGAACCAACTGAAACTGTCTTATATGTTGAAAAGAATATGCTTAAATGTTGATCAAGTTGTGCAGTGGTGGTAGTTGATCAAATCACACGGAATTCCATTTTGAAAAGATGTAATATGTATTGGTACAATGACTATGCAAGAAGCATTATCTGATAAGGAATATAGTTTTGATTTAAGCATCTTGTGAATAAAACTTTTAAGTCATGATTCCTATTCTAAAATGTGTAAAAACTTATACACTGATTGTTGATGCCTTGCATACCATGCATGACAAAAAATTTCTTCATCTTCATATGCTTGACAAAGGTACTACACTTGCAAATGTAATTATTATGTTAAACATCATGGTATCTAATTGTTTTTTGTGAATGGATGCAGATGGAATATGATTGCTGTTGTTAATGTCATTCATATAACTCATTCTACAGTTGCCACAGTAAGTTAATATTGTATGAAAAGATTGTAGAAAAGAGAGATGTTGCTTGGGGTAACAAAAGTGAGCTAAAAAAAGCATGATCAATGCATATTTGAGAAGATTGCATAAACTAAGAAAGTTAAAGAAATGGAAGATCGAGTTTGTGTGATGGTTCATCTTAAACTTGTTAGCACCTAATTATTATTGAAAATGAGACAAATATATGAATAATGTCTATTGTTTATTGAAACTATTCTGTAATGACAAAGTAAAAATATGTGTATTTATGTTGTTAATGTATATGGGCATAAATGATGTAATGTGTGTTTTAGTAACTAACATAATTTACTTATATATATACATATATATATATTCCAATACATTGTAAATATCATTGTTACATTAATGAACTCATAATCACAGCAAACAAGTTAAATAAACTTAATGACAGGACTAAATTCAAAAGAAAGGAGGTAATGGCCACTGGTCCATCACATATATTAAATTCAAAAGATAATAGACTATCACATTTATAACCGGTTTCTATAATGTAAACACAAAATCCATTAACTAATAACGCCATACGAGTGGTTTGCCACTAGGTCCAAAAGGTCTTAGCTTGATTTTGCTTCTAATCTTCGTCCTCTAAACACTGTTTAGATTAACATGCTGTTTTCCCTTCCCTTTCGTGGTATCTACCATAACACTCTTTTGAGATGAAAACTGTTCTTACAAAATTTAGAATAATAAGTTAATGTTTTTACAAAGACAAACTGAAACTATTTTAAGTGAGGGTGCTTACCGTTTGTGATGTGGTCATGTTGATTGTTTGTATTCTAGTCGTGTTGCATTTTCTTGAATCGTACCTAACCTTTTTGCATTTACTACAAGTGATGAAGCCTCCAATTCTTATTAAAATTTGACTTGCCTTACCCTCTGTAAGTTCTCTAATTCTCTTATTCTTTGGCCATCTTGTTCTCTTCTTATATATAGGAGGATGTATGAATTGATCATGAGATTCTCCAACTATTAGCCAAATCTGCTCACCAGGCACTAGATTTAATGATTTCTAATGGCATATCAAATATGCCTCCCTAGAATAATATGCATGGACATATTCTTTTAAATTACCTCTATACAAAATAATAGTTGAAAGTGAATAACTATAAAGGATACTAGTTAGTTCTCATTTTCCATATGTACGCTCCCCTATCACAAGGTTAACTACACTATGGTTATTCATATGGTGTCCAATCTCAAACTTACAGTTTCCTACAAAGTGAGCTAAGTAGTTAGTTGCCTCCTTGTATTCTTTTCAAACCTCTTTACATGTTTAAATATATGGCACCATTATAAGTAGTCATTCCTTCCTTCTTAAAGTGGAATCTCTTCATTATTAGTCTTCTGATGATTTTCAACCAAGTCAAAATAGGTTTGTCCCTAGCATCCTTAAGAAAAGTATTAAAATACTCTTATGTGTTGTTTAATAAAATATCACTCTTGCGTCTTCTATCAAAGGCAAGCTTACACCATCTCTTATTAGGAATTTTTTCTAGTCAATTATATGCTTCCTTATGCATACTCTTAAACCTAGTCATCTTTCGCTCAAACCCTCACCGTGTGCAATCAAAAACAATACTCCAAATAGATCCTTGATTGTAGCAAATACCTTATATTATCTTTATAAGTTTGTCAATAAATATCTAAAGCGATATCAATAATCATATTGATTTGATTCATCTTCAAAAAGTTGTTCAAGACCCTATTTACAGTTTAAACGATCAATAAGTTAATTATATTATAAAAATTAGCAAGTGAACATTTAAATAATTAGTATAAGGTTACCTTTTGTCTATCACCTATAAATACCTAAGAGTTTCTTATGCTAATGTTATCTAGTAGATTGTTAAGAAACCACTTCTATGTTTAGGCTTTAATATCATAAATATTATATTAATGATCCCCAATACTATAATCCAAAAATATCTCAACTTAGACAATCTCTAAAGTATGATACATATTTATGGGCAATCTATTTGTAATTTAACCTCTTAATAACAAACACTTTACCGCAAATATGAACGTCTTAAAATGTTTTAATTTGAAAAGCTTCTTTGTTTTAAGCAATACTAGCATGGATTCTTTGTCCACATGCCTTCTTACACCTACAATTACCCTTTGCTTGTCATTATTTTTGTATACAAAATCAAAACCATCTTATATGAAATAG
>JAOXYD010131927.1:0-10943 GCA_028565735.1 Pinacopodium congolense | reverse complement strand
AGTGGAGAGAATGGGATATTGTTACTACTAAGCTAATATTATGAGTTGGATGCCATTGTTGCTACCAAACTTTTTGCATTAGTTTATGTATTATTGACTAATGCTCCTCTAATAGCTGCATCTATCATGTTCTTGTCAATAGGAATTAGTCCTTCAAAGAAATATTAAATAATAATCTATTCACTTATCTAGTGATTAGGGAACCTGTTGCACAGCTTCTTGAAATGCTTCCAATATTCGTGAAGTGACTCTCCTCCCTCTTATCAAATGCCACAAATCTCTGTTCGAAAGTTTGTTTCCATTAAAGATAGAAAGTACTTCCCGAGGAAGACTTGATGCATCTGGTCTCAAGTGGTATTTAATCTAGCTAGTAAATCATAGAACCATTCCTTAACCACATCTACTAAAGAAAATGAAAACACTCTCAACTTCAGCTGATCTACCGTGACACCAATAGGCTACATCTTTGAACATGCAATGTGGAACTCCCTGAGTAACTTGTTTAGGTTAGTGACATAACCAGATTCCATTGAGTTGATATCCCAAAAAAACGTATAAAAATAGGCAAAGTATGAATTAGACTAGGCTTGATCTCATATTCAATTTTATTTTTAGGATAATTGATGTAAAGTAAATTAGCTAAAAGCTCTTTCAAAATGTGTTGGTAATGCTCCATCATTTCTTCCACTTCTTCTTGAGACTCCTCTAAGTTCTTTTCAGCTTCCTACTCGAATGACGATGAACTACTGATCTCAGGTAGGGGAGTGTGCTGAATGTTTTCAGAATGTTAAAACCTCATATGACCTATAATAAGAGAAATTGAAAAAGAATTATATGGAGAAAGAATTGAGCCTCTATTCTCTATATCAAATTTATGTAACCTTTTATGTTTTAAAGGGCAATAGGATATGTAAAATATAAGATAAGATAATAAAGTTCAACAAATAAAGAATGGAATCAACACTAGAAATAACCAAACATTCTAGTGCTAGCTTTCTAGTAATGCCACCAAATATTTGGTAGCTTATCGTAAACTAGAAAATTATAAACCTAACTAAACATTCTATTTAATATGGTGAGCTAGGTTTTAATCCACAAAGCATTAGGTGAGTTAAGGCTACTTATGCTATTGTACAAAAGAAAAATGAAAAAATAGATCACTTGATTTTGTGAAATTAAAATAAATAGAAAATTATCTAGCCAAAGTAATGCAAATAAGAAAGAATGTAAAATAGAAATAATCTGAGTCCCATCCAGCTCCTCCTACGTTTGGAGGAAGATTCTTTTGAGTTGTGAATGGTGCTGGGGTCTTATAGTTTCCTGTATTGGTGATGGGCGTGATACCTCTTTTTGGCAAGATTGCTAGTTACCGGAATAAGGGCCTTTATACGACAAGTTTTCTTTCCAAATTCTCTCTTTTATTGGACTCTCTTGGCATGCTAGGGTCTCTGAGACTATTATTTCTGGGGAGTGGTCTATTTTAGAGGGGGTGGTGAGTCACAACAGGTTTTTGACACCATCCATTCTAGACCGTGGGTTCAGCACTCTGATAGTTGGGTTTCGAAAGGTCACTCATTCGGAGTTTTCTCTATGGACTCTGCATGGAACCTTTTCCGAGCTCAATGATTGGTGGACCCGATCCACCATCTCCTATGGTTCCTTGGGCATATCCCGCGATACCCCTTTATCCTCTGGCTAGCTTCACAAGAGCGTCTCTGAACTACGGACAGGCTCTAGATGTTTGGTGTCTTGTCCAATTCAACTTGCGTTTTCTGCAGCTCTGCTCTCAAGATGCATGATCACCTTTTCTTCCATTGGAGGTTCTCTTCTCTAGATTGGGGCTCTCTCTTGTTGAAGACCCCCACTACTTGGCCTTCGGTTCCCTGGTTCCCTCTTCTGCAGTGGGCTTCCACCCATCTTCACCAGCGGCAGGACTTCAGGAACATTGTTTCTCGGTTAGTCTTCTCTGCCACAGTAAAAGTAAAATTGTAGCTAAAGATTAGCAAGGACAAGAAGAATATAAAGTTTAAGCTATTTAGAACATAAATGAAATGATCAAAAGTAACTACGACTTGAAAGGAAAGCTTAAAGTAGTAAAACATAGGCAAATAGGCAGAAAAAGGTGTGGCAACCAAATATGGAATGAAAGATGTTGTATGTGGCCCCTTTGATCCTTAAATATGCTAAAATTGGGGTTGGAAACTTTTGGATATTAACAAGTTTGATTTGCCCTTAATTTTTTGTTTTTAAAATGTTAAATGTAGATTGGATAGAGTCAAATAGCCCTTAAATGATCCATTATTAAAGAAACTAAAAAATGAACTAAACTGTAGTTGTGCTCGACTTAAATGGAATTGTTCAAGTACTGCACTGAAAATCATTTAAGTCCTCTATTGGCAACTCCTTTGCCTAATCTACTCTAAATCTTATCCACACTTGATCTTTTCACTTTGTATTTGTATACTAAAGGTAAAATCTACATGTAAAATAAACATGAACACAAATGAAGTATTTAAACATTGAAACATATATGGAAATATTGTAACATGGATCCCAATTAAATTTTCATTCAAAACTCAACATAACGATCACCAAATCATGCCTAAAATATGTATGCTTTAAGAGCTAACAATTGACTAATTGTATGCTCCAACATGTAACTTTTGATTCTCTCAAACCTAAATTTTAAAACATTTTATATGCCATGAGATTGATAATAACACCTAATTCGGTCAAAGCCCTATCAATATTCAATATACCAATTATACAAGGTATAGTGAAACTCCTTGGATCCTTGATCTTTTAGGATAGGTTTTTTGCAAGATGGCAAAGAAATTCTCACTTAATGCCATATTTGAAAACTCTTCTAACTTCCACTTATTCGTTAAGATGTCCTTAAATAATTTTGTGTGCTTAGGATGATTGATCTGATGTTTGACCTTATCTCAAAGTTTTTAAAATTTATCAAAGGCCTCATAATTCTTGATTGTGTCTCATGAATAAATGGACTTGTAATGTCAGATATAGATATTGGCCTATGCTTCTCCTTTATCTCTTCCATTTCATGATCCAAAGCTTTAGCTTCTTTTCCTTATCTAAGCCTCTCTCTATGAATCCTCCTTAAAACCCTTTCAAGCTCAAGTTTAGTTTCCGCAAGATTCAAAGTAAAACTTCTTATCATAAAGCTATGAAAAATGTAAAATGATTAAATGAAAATGCTAAAAAATGCAAAATAAATGCAAAAAAGCAAAAAAAAAAAACATGTAACAACACAAATATAACAAGATGACACAAACAAAAACAAATAAATTGATCAAAGTAATAGCTCTTAATCCTTTTAGTATTACTAATGCTTTCCCAACAATAGCATGAAAAACTTGGTCGATGTGTATATGTTTAACAAAAATATGCAAAAATTAAACACTCAAGGCTATGTTATGCCAAATTTGAAAATAAAACAACTACTTTTATATTATGCATAGCTATAGGCAAGTCTACCCATCATTGTTTTATAATATAGCGGTCAGTTATGTATCAACACCACGAGAAAGAATTAGTAAGTACTACTATAAATATCAAGCTATTAATCAACCTATTAATTTGATAAATTTTAAACGTAAATTTTCCAAACAGTGAAATTATTCTATAAGTTAGTAGTCAATGCAATAATATTAAGGAGTTAAAGAACAACTTGCTTGAAAGTGTTTATGGAGTAAGAACAAGCCCCATTCTGAACCAAATCAAGACAATTTAGTAACCACATTTATATCCACTTCTAAAAGTTATAAAAGACAAATGTGATGAAATATAAATTCTAGAATGCCCAATAAACAAAATCACTCAAGTTGTCTTTTGGAATTAACTACAAAATTAACTTCTTTTTACAACTAAATCAATTTAAAGTCCTAGGAAACAATGAAATCAGACTATAGGAGAATAAAGTGGAGATTTAGAACATCATAACATATCCACTTCCTTTCTAAGACTTTTTCCACTAGTCTAATAGTCCAAGCTTCTTTAACACCTAAAATAATAACACAATCAATAATAGATACAAGAAATAAAAAAAATACTATAGAGAAGAATTAAATACCAATTATCCTAGGCTTCTTTCTCTTATCCAATGGAAAAAGTTTCTTTTATCTTGAAAAATAAATAAAATAAAAACAAATGTAAAGAAAAAATGAAATTCCACTATAAAGAAGAATTAAGTAGGGATTAAACATAACTAATAGAAATGGCAACTCCTCTCTAAGGAACTTCTTTCTCCTAGCCAATGCCATAAGCACCGTTTTTGGCCCTTGAAGCTCTCCTACCATGAATCTTGTTGTCTTCAGCCTATAAGTTCAAAATATTGATTGGAAGTTACTAGAAGTGAGGATGGAGGTGGTTGAAATATGCAGAGAAAATGGGTGTAGACCAAAGCCTCCAACAAGGCTCCATTGACATTCATTTCATGTGCAATATATAGTATGTAAGCGTCTTTAAGTTTGGAAACCCTAGAACGATGAGTTGGTACATGAAAATTAGTTAAATCCCATGAATATTCTCATTCCACAGCACTTTAGGACCACTACGATGTTTGTCAGGTGGTAGATCACAATGGCGATCACTAGGCATCACAACGACGTCGTTATGGTTGCATCATTATGGTACTTTGAGAATATAATGATGCTACCTATTAACCAATACCTAAATATCATAAAAATGCACCATAAAGAGCATAAATGATTAGATAATGTGAAAATTTAAGTAAGAATTGTATCTATAATCGTGTACATTTTTCATATTATCAATTTTCTTAAACCATTTATCAAAATACTTCTCTTTGTTCACCTACTCTCTCTCTCTCTCTCTCTCTCTCTCTCTCTCTCTCACTCACTCTCAATATTTTACTTCTAATATTCATGATACATTTAAAAAAGCGTATAAAGGAAATCAAAGAAAATTTTTAATAAGTTTTTTAGTTTGGAGTCTGAGTCTATACTGAGCAATTGGATAGTAATCATAGGCTCATTTATTATAAAATATTCCATGTGATGTTTTAATTTAATAATTTTAAAAATAGGATCCTAATTAAACTCAACCTAAAAAAATAAAACTTATGATTTCCATGAAACAAAAATCACATCATGAAAAGAACAAGAAAGCTAATAAGTTGGGCTTAAAGTTTAAAATCCATTTTAGGTTACTTATTCCTTCAGTGATCTTTTTCATTTGCTTGGAGATGTATCAAAATTTCTTTTCAATGTTGATCTTTCATACACCATCTTTTTATTAAATTCACTATAATTTTTGAAAAATAAAATTATTTAAATAAACAAATAATCAAATTCAAAGTAATAAATAAGGGAAATACTTATCTTTATAATTTTTTATTTTTACTAGGTGTAAGATAGAGGGATAGATTTAATATAAGATTTGCATGAAATGATTTTAAAAATGTTGTTTTTGATTTTTACTAAACAAGATTATTTGACATCTTTTGAAGTTTCTATTTTTTTTTTAGACGTCTAAGGGTGGATGAAAGCATATAGTATAGGCTTTCTTCCTGTAATATGAAAATTTTCAAGCCTACATGTTATAGTTATTTCCTCTACATATATGTTCTTAAGTCACCACATTGATACAGGGGATTGATGATGCTTGTGATACATGCCTATGTTTTAATTAAAACTATCTAAGAACCATAATAATAATACCACAACACACAACTAGGGAAGTGTACTTATCGGAATGTAATATAGCTAAGGTGTAACAATACCACAATAGCAATCCTTAATTTATTAGATCATAGACTCTCTAATGTACATAACACTCTCCCTTCAGTTATGCAACTTTATTCAACTCAATAAAATAGGCGAAAGTTCTTTTTACACCACTCTATTGATTCAATGCATTACCTTGTTCTATGTATCCTATTATTTTGGCTAAGCTCACACCTAACCTAGACGTCTTATATAAGCCTATCTTTAGGTCTCCATATAAGGTGTATTATTATCAAGTGATTCTAAAGTATGCAATGATCTAATATTTCAATCAAACATATGAATTGAGCTCTTGATCAAGCATATGCAAATCAAAGCATTAAAATCGACATTTACACTCAAATGACATTTGACAAACAATATCATTAAAGTCTACAAACAATCCTAACAAAAAATCTAAAATTTTAATATTAATTCAAGAATAAAAAATAAATATTACATCATAAAGTTTATAAAAACCCAAATCATAATGAAAAGTTTAGTTCCTAATCATAGTTTCAATCACACAAAAAAATCAACAAAGCTAAAGAGAAGGAGAGGCTTATGTTGAATCAATCTTGTTCCTTGACTACTTAATGATGGTTGACGAAAATTCCTTGCCTTGATTCTTCAATTCTTGTGTTTGGAATCCTTCTTTTCCTTCAAAATTGATTAGCAATCCTTTGGAGATAGGCTAAGACCTCAAAACCCTTTATTATTAGCTCCCCTTGGTGCTTACAAGAAAAGGAGTTTAAAAAAATATCCTTAGAAGGGTTATTTTAAAAGGGGCTAACACATGACCCATGGCCAGGACTGATGGCCTTGGGTCTTGGCCGTGATATTCTCTTCCAAGACATTACATTCATAGGTCAAGCCGTTGGCCTTCGCCCTAACCACGGGTCTCTTGACAATATTTGCCTTCCTTTGCGTTTTCTGTTTTAACTCCTTTTATACATCTCCGGTGGCCATGAAATTTGAAATATAGGTTCCTCACATGATACATAATAACATTTTAAAACAATTGGAGCTTTAAACATGCACCTAATGCATCACAAAAATCAACTGTACCAAAATTGGTGCTTGTTTGAGCTTTTCTGGTTCTTCACTTAATATATCCTTTATGACTTATCATATTGACTTGAAAATTAATGTGAAACTTTCTAAAATAATGGTCTAAGTCCTCTAATTGATTCAACACTTTTTCTAATTCCAAAAAGTCCTTAAAATGCTAATTAAATCCTACAAAGCACAAAGAATAATCTAAAACAACTTAAGTAACATCTTTTTCATAAATAAACCAAATATACACCTAATTCATATGTAAATATCCCTTAAACCTTATATAATCATTAAAAAACATGAATAAAATATGTATAAATAAGGTGCTATCAAATACCGTACACTTAAACTGTTGCTTTTTCTCAAGCAATGACATAAACATCTATTCAAAATGAAATCAATCAAGAGTTAATGAATAATTGAGTATAAAAAAAATCAAGTAGTACTCTTGAATAGTTTACATATCACAATTATTTTTATGGAAAAAACTAGGTTAAGACACATGCATTCACATAGTTAGTAATTAGGAAACCTTTAATGCATAATATAAAATATTTATGTAATTCCATATGGATTATCATGTAAACATATCCATGAAATCATTACTAATATAAATATAACTCAATTTATAATTTTTGAATTATAACTTAATTTATAATTTTTAGAGCAACTTGCAGTTCTATCTTGTCTTTTGACAAGAGGGAAAAAATTTTTTGTCATGAATGTCTACAGGTTATTTAACTCAGTTACCCTTTTTCAACTTGTTTATAATGACATCTGGCCTTTTTACAACAACCTAAACATTTTGTCATGAACACTTTTGATTACTTAGCTATATTACAGTTGTAAATGGCTACTAGCTCTACTCAAACACTTAAACTTTTTATTTGTATGAAGCCAACAAAGTAAGTGTTTGCTCACTTAATTTAAGAACAATTATATTGTTTATTCATTAAAAACACATCCTATTCGAAATTCCATAATATGCCATATGTAACCACATTTGACAATTGACATTTAACATCAATAGTGCCTACCATCACAAGTAAGTCACTTAAAAAACAAAAGAAGAACATAAAATTTTCGGGCCATAAATTAGTCAAGAACTATATAATGCTCACTTTATCAAGAACAATAATTAAATTAAAAAAATTAAGATTTAAAAATCGACTCTCAATCTCAATCATTCGAAAAGAAGCATATAAAGTATTGCCGTCAGACTCCTAACAAATTAAATGTGGTATTAAATATAATAAACCATGTTAGATTGAACTGCCGCCCTAAAATACTTAAACCAAAATTTCCTTAATTTGAATGATCTAAAACAATTTAAGTTCATGTAAAGTGAGAGACGGTAAGTAAAATGACACTCCCCTTAATAGTAGAGTCCATTGCAAGGCATGATGTTGAGAGCTTGAAGTTGTATTTATATGGCAGAATGTGAGGATCCAAAACTTGCGATGAATGGCCTGAAGAACAATGCTTAAGCACAAGCTAATTGAAGGAACATAACTAGAAAAGGGAAACATAAAATGAAAATAAACTAAGTACTAAAAATTAATCAACTATGATGAAATTAAAACAAAAAGACAATAAAAGAAAAAAAAAGTAAAAACAAAATGAACTGCCTAGGATCTAAGACGCCTCAATCTACATCTGAAAGCGATGGTGGAGGATAAAACTACTTGTATTGCTACTAGCACATCAGCTATTGCTCATATCTCTGTTGATGGACCTATTGATCCTCTTACCTTTAACTTTGCATCTCCTCCTATCCCTCCTACTGCAGGTGTTGATACTTAGCCTTGTTAATTTCTCATCTCAAGGCATAGGACTTCCACTTGAGAATTGACCTTATTATAGTCCATGCTAATAGGTGGATAGCACTCTAGGAAGGTCTTGCTCTATCTCATCTGCCTCCTCCTCATTTGAATCATCACTACCTTCCAACTCCTCACTCGTATCTCTCTTATTGAGGTTAAGAAGGGCTCTTTTAAGTCAGAGGTCCCCATGTTTATGTGTAGCCAACCCCATTAAATCCAAATTGTAACATCTAAGGGCTTTATAGGGATTGACTCCTTGAAAATTCCCTCATTCATCCTTAACCCTAAACTTCTCGCTATCCAGGTGACATATAAAGAACCTGATAGGGTACCTCTTTCTGTTCGTAACTCTGATAGGAGAAGAGAAGGGCCTAAGAAATGTCGACGTTATAATCATGGTTATTGACCATGAACCATAGATGAACGAGCTCCCATACTTGTATTGCCTCAGAGCTCTCATGGGTTCCTCCCAAGTATGCTTGATCAGTCAATGGAGAACCCTTAAAGCTAGAGAAGTGATCTTGGTGCTTTAGTGGCCCCTGCCTGAAATTCCCCTTTTTCGATCTTGGACTCGAAATCTGTAGCTTAAAGAGGCGTAGAGAATTCTAACTCAACAAATCAAATTACATAATCATTCTTGAGCTGACCAGGATGTATTCTTAATTATGAAGCAACGTCTCAAACAGAGATGGAAAATTATTCTCTACTAAGTTGAAATTTGGTTACACTCTGATAGTAAAATTGCCACTTAATGCTTCTGAAACTCAAAGATAGCTAAAAATTCACAGAATAGGTTCTTATAACCAGACTTTATAATTTTTGGAAAAACTTCCTAACCTTTAGCCCTTAGGTAATACCTAACTAGGTTTACGATGCCTAAGCTCTACAAGTCATCAAATTGGAGGTACTTGGTTAGCTCGACTATCAAACAAAGTAGTGCACTGTAGCGGTTAAGGATTAAGGAATTGGTAAATTGAATGTCTGAGGCCTCACTTACACTATATTAAGAAGAAGAAGTCTTATTGCGATGGGCCTTATGTGCTTACTCCTTACTAGGCATACTTTTTACAAAAGTACAAAATGGATTGTTAGTGCTTATGGCTATGCTAAGCCATGATAATCAACAAGTTAAACAATACAGCATGCAATGTGTGTTATAAAGTGGGAAATGGATGATTTGAACTCATATACACAATCTCTATTATCAAAGAAGGTGAGTGAAGTGCTTTAAGTTCCAAATAATATATACAGATCTGATCACCATGAAAAGTTGATGAATAAATCCTTATGAAGCAACCAAAATGCAAAGAATCCAAAACAAGATATAATAAAATTGGCCTAATCTCTAACCTAGCATACTTTAAAATCAATTATTAAATGTGGCATAATATATATGAAATAATTCCAAGTCATAATCCATTGGAAATTAAGCATAGGAAATTGGGTTAGAAGATGCACAAATCACTAGTAAAAAAAGGAGGATGATTCAAAATTGGGTGATGAAAATATATCAAAATTCGTAATTCAATCAAACTCCCATGAGAAATCATGCGAATCAACACCAAATGCAATAGGCAATGTGAAATAAAGGGTATTCATACTAAAGAACATACTTAAACACCTTTAAATCTTCAAGAATGGAGAAACTAAACACAAATAGGTGTAAGAAACCAATTTAGGAACAAAACCCTAACCTATTCCATAAAAGTGAAAAGAAAAGTAAAGAAAGATGATTATCTTGTTGATTTGATGAAAACAAGTGACTTGGAACACAAAATTGATGCGTTAAGGAATGGATTTAGTGTAGAGAAGGTAAAGAATGGATGGGATATGAGGAAGAATGAGATAAAGAAAAGAAAAAAGATAAGAAAGAAGGGGGTGTCAGGTTTAGTGCATTGAAATACCAAACCTAAGTCACCCACATATAGGACCCATGAGCATAGGTCTTGCACATGGGTTATTGGGGATTTTTTTAATTGTATTTTATTTTATTGTTTTTAACTTTGAAAGTCCTAAAGTTCCTTAATGCACTTAAAAATAAAACTAAAAACAACTAAAAAGATTAAAAAAACAAAAAAAGCAAAAGCAAACACTTGAAAAAAAATGCAAAACAATAACAAAAGGTTAAAATAGAAAAAAATTCAGAATCAAGTATGCACCTTTTTATGACTTGATCTACACATGTAATATTTGCCTTGTCTCTCCATCCTCTCATTTTACACCTTGGTAAAATCTGTAAGAAATTGTTTAGAAACTAAGCAATTAACCATGCCAGCATACCAAGGGGTTGTTATATGCATTTTGTTCAATTGCT
>JAOXYD010131916.1:0-10943 GCA_028565735.1 Pinacopodium congolense | reverse complement strand
TACATCATTAAGGTACCTTATTGATGCCTAATTTCTCCTTAAAAATACAGCACTTGTAGCTTCAACAAGGCATGAAAAGGTAGCTGAAAATATAAGTCTAATGAAGCGCAAAAATGACATGGATAGGAGTGCTTATAAGAAGTCAAAAAATGACATCAATTAGAGTAATATTTAGGAGTAAAAAATTTCATTTGGAGCTGTCCAAAACTAGCTCATGGACAACCATTTGGAGGACCAAAATGTAGCAATAAAACAAGTCCAAAGACTGTCCAAAAGGGTAGTCCATTAGCCTTACAAGCAAGCTAAACTCTAGACCACAAAGCCTTTATTAGGTTAGTAAAAACCAACGGCGCAATGGAGTAAAAAGGAGGGCCAAAATGTAGCATAAAACTAGGTTAAATGACAGCTATTTGAGCCCACATGTAACCTTCCATGTATAAAAAGAATTACAACACATTTGGACATTTATTTGCTAGTTTACGATGAGCTCATCGTTCCCTCTCCTACACTTAAGTTGAACATTATCCCTAATATTTAAATAATTAAAATAAACACATAAAAAGATGGGAACAAGGAAAACTCCTTTTAAATTATTAAGCAATTATTTGTCTTTTTGTTTTCAAGAGTAATGTAGTTGACTGAAAAAACAAAAAAGAAAATAAAGGACACAAAGGACAAAAATAATAAACTCGAATATCATTATTAAAGATAAGATATAACATAGTTAAGAAAATATATAATCACAATGAGTAAAAGCAAATCTATAATCATAATCATTCTTACTAGCTACTAGTTCCTAGATCCATAGATCTTAAGTTCTTTTAAATCTGGTCAATCTGCCTCTATATATAGTTTTTTGATCCGCAGGAGTAACTCGTGAATAGTACTCGTAGATGGCTCAGAGGGTTTAGACATTAAAGGATTAGCACTAGGCAATGCATGTATAACAAAGGTGTTGGCTTAGTGGATGCATCATCAGACTCGATATCAATACCCCACCAGGGGCAAGCCCAGTGGTTATGGGATTGTTGAGTCACTTCTTAACTCTCAAAGGACACACTTAGAGGTGATGACAATGCCTATGAATTTGACCATGTTTCCATAGCTTTAATATGGAGTAGGAGATGAAGGAAACTCCTAGTGGGTGAACCAAGACCTCCCCTGAACCTCACTTTAATGTCTATGAAAATCCTTGTAAGTAGACATGGGAAGTAGAAGTTCTTGCTCATACGTTGGATCCAAATCATGTTATGTATATAGGGAATGATGAATCATATGAGAGGTATATCTAATAAGATACCTAAACTGTGAAGTAATTTATACAAAATATAGGTATTCTAGAATCTCACCTTGTTGATACTATTCACCCTCAATAGAACATGGACTCTAGGTATAACCACAATGATCTTCTCTTGAGTGCCTAATTGATATATAAGGAATGATTAGAAGTTAGCAGTCTTATCTAACAGTAAAGTATTTAAGTAGCTCAAATAAAAAAATCTGGGTCAAATGTAATTTTATCCTTATGAATAGTATTCTTTTGCTACTCATACACCATCTCCTCATCTTATAAACCAAGTAAAGAAGATGCATATGCTCAAGTAAAGGTAATTGGTGTACCTCGTACAAATAATTATATCTTGATGAATCTACCTCTTCCTTTTTATTCTATATTAGCATAGAACTCTCATATAATGTTGGGAAAGTAAAGGCCATCTATCTATAGGACTAGCTCCCATTCAAATGCTCGAAATTCCTTAGAAACATCAAGCTCCATGTCTACAACAAGTGCCATTATGCCCTCCATTATGATATCATTGCCATTATAGGCCTCAAACCACTCACTATGATTAACATATGGGAATTTGGAAGTGTTATATGCTAGAAGTTTCCTTAAAGATGATGTGGGGAAAGATCTTGGAGCCATTAGGTTGAAAATGATGAGAAAATAGGCTTAATAGCTTAATGGAATATATTGTTAGATGTTGCCAAAATATTCTCTCTAGTTATCAAAATATGCTCATCTTCACCAAAATATTCCACTACTAGCGATGATTTAAATGGTTGAAAATGATGCTAAGATGTAGATCTATGTATGGGAATGCAATAAAATAAAGGTTTCAACTAAAATCCTAAGAGAATCATGCTAGATTGAGAAAAGGAAAAAGTAGTAGCAATAAGAGTGAGAGGAAATTAGCAAAAGAGGAAATAAGGGGGAAAGAGTGATGGGTGGATGGTTAAAAACCTTCCAACAATGACAAGGGCACAATTCTAGGTGAGAAAAGTTGAATTACTTTTAAAAAAATAGGAATAAAAGGTGAAAATCACATAGATAAAAGATGAGGGCCAACTACAGGGGAGGAGAAGAGAAAAAGAGAGAGGGAAATAAGGTTTAGGCATAATAACACCATTTATATGCAAGAACCAGGCTTTAATAATTAGTGATGTGAACTATAATGAAACCATTTAAAAGTATGATTGATGTTATCAATGTGAGGTAACATAACTATCTCATAATGCATAATGATGTCATTGAATGGTGTTGTTGACATATTATCCTACATTTTTCTATATACTTCCAATTTTTAATTGCCAGTAATTTAAGGAACTTTAGAAATAAATTAATTTTATAGTTAAGTTAGCCTCAACATGTTAAGATAAAACTAAGACAACTAATGAAAAAAAAATCAAAAGGAAAAACCAAAATCTTGGGTTGGGTTACCTCTTTATAAGAATTTTTTTATATCTTTAACTAGATGACCCAGTTGAGACTTTATGATTGCTTTAAATTGGTAGTTCCTAATACCATCATTTTATGTAATTAAGTCTAATTTATACATATATATATACCCATTGAAGTATGGGACAAAAATTGCATTGGGTTTCTTCTTGTCTCACCAAGAATGAAATTTTCATATTTGGTCTTCACTTTATTTGTATAAGAAATGTCATATCTCTTTAACTCTTTAGATCTAACTCTAAAAACGTTACAAGAGCCAACCGTGGGTCAAAAATGTTGAAGAATACTTCCTCATCTTGGGGTCTTAAAATGAGTTTTTGTTTTATGCACATCTACTATGATTCTAGCTATAGTCATGAATGATCTTCCTAAAATGATTGATATGTCTTTTTCTTCCTTCACATCCAAGACCAAGAATCCCATAAAAAAATAAATTTATCATCCTTTGCTAGCACATCCTCTATAATTCCCATGGGATATGTAATAAGGTGATTAGCTAGTTGTAATGAGATTCTAATAAGCTTTGGCTCCATCAATTCTAACTTCCTAATGATAGATATAAACATCAAGTTAATACTCGTGATAAGGTCTATTAGCGCCTTGTCTATTTGTAATTACCAATTATGTAGGGGATTGTGAAGCTCCTTGGGTCTTTAAGCTGAGGTGGTAATTATTTTAGTAATATGGAAAAGCATTTCTCATTTAGTTTAAAAATCTTGTATTTCCCAAGCTTCCTCTTATTTGATGATATATCCTTTAAGAACTTTGAATAGGATGGCATTTGAGTGATTGCCTTAGCAAATGGGATATTAATATGTCATTTTTTAAAAACTTCCAAGACTTTCCCAATTTACTTATCTAATTTAGCACTCTTTTATCTTTGATCATATGGGATTATAGGCTTGTATGGTTACATATTAGAGTTTATAAAAAGTCTATACTACTCTTTATTAGTTGAAATTACCTCTTTTTCTTTCTTTTATCCACCACATCTTTTATGATCTTCTCCTCATCAAAATATTCTTTCTTCTCCTCAATTTCACCTTATAACTTCTTTCCATTTCTCAAGGTAATAACCTTAACATATTCTCTAGGGTTCATTTATGTGGTATTAAGTAGCATAATAGGTAACCTCTCCTACAAGATCTATATTGTAACACCCTTGTATGGAACCTACAGCCATCCATACAAAAGTCAACCAAAACATAATTACATTACAAAACTCCCAGATGCTTACATTGTCTTTTAATAGTAGTAAAAACATATATTTATATTCATTTACATGATAAACTAAAAGAAAACATACAATTTCCTTTAACCATTACATGTATAATAATATGTAACTAAAAACACATTTTCAAAGTACTTTTTCTTCTATTGGTTAGCCTTGGTCACTGCCGATGTTCCCTCTACCTCACTCTCATGATTTGAACCTACATGGATTAACACCCGTGCTAAGCTTAAAAGTTTAGTGGGGAAACACTTAGTTTGGATGACCACTCATAGCAGACATATTACCCATTTATCCAAATCTTTTACATTAGATACCTTTATGTTAATTTATATGTTATGTTCACTTCTTGGTGCACCTTAGACATGCTATCATACTTCTAGGGTATATTTTGGGGTGTTATATATATAACTTGGCTAACTTGAGTTTTTAAGCTCCTAATAGAAGCCTCGTGATTTTACATTCTAACTTCATTAATTGAATGTTACTTAACATATCTTCAAAATGAGGCTTCTCATATTAAATAGGTGCATTGGCTCTAAAGCATGGTGGTGGACCTCTTTGGGAATTGGCTTATAGTAGTTGATAATTTTGGTTATTGCTCTATGAAAAATTAGGATAGTTTTTCTATTCTAGATTGCAAGTGCTAGAAAATGGTTCGGTCTAATAATGCTAGCTAAAGGTTGATTATTTTTCCCTATAGTTAAATCCATCATGGTGGGTTATCTACATTCCTCTAGGTTAAGGGTTATTATGGTCTCTTGATGTTCGATATCTGGTCTTTCAAGTTCTAGATCAAGTTGGTCTTCACTAATGGTTTCTATTTCTACCTTACTAAATGCACCTAATTAAGTTTCATTTATAATCTTATACACATTTTGCTCTAGTTCAAGATCAAAGCTTAGTTCTTTAGACTTTTTACTTCAAGTAAGTGTACAAAGTAATAATAAACTAAGAGAGAAAAATAACTAAAGAAATAAAAAGGGATACTTATCAAAAAATCATCAAATAAAGAAAAATAAATAATATAATATAATAAATAAAAACAAAAAGATTAACAAAATAATGAAATAAAATACTAGACTAATTGATGCAAATCTCTCCCTAGTATTACTAGAAAAGATTTCCAATAACGGTACCAAAAATTTATTGTGACTTATCTCTTCTCTATTTTTAATCATAATTATAATTCTAAGACCAACCTAAGTTACGCATATCTATTAATAATTAATATTGCAAAATTTTTAAGTTTAAATATCATTCATACGAGGATCTTCTTAGTGTTTAATTATTTAAAGAAACTAAGTTAAAGTTATAAACTAAATTAACTAGAACACTCAACTAAGTATTAGATCATAAATAGAATTTAAGGTTCTTCAATTCAATAGTCTAATTAAGGGTTTAAGTTTTCTAAAAATTCTTGTGTGACTAGATCTAGGATATCTTCTCTAATTCAAGCCATAAGTATGATTAAGTCAATGTCTTTTTCCTACTAACCATATTCCATTATTTATTTAGATAACGAACTTAGGTTAATAGGCTTAAAGATCAGGAAGTTCAAACTTAAAATTCTCCTTATATTTGAGACCCTCATAATTATTCAAATTTTGGTTATTCATTAATTTAAATTGTTTTTTATCAAATTTTCCATCCACTACAATAGATTCTTTGGATCCTTTATTACTTATGAATCTATCTAGATGGGCAGTCCATAATAGATTATTAAGTACTCAAATAAATAAAGATATGCATACAATCAAGCATTTAGAATAAAGTTAATCTATCTACTTATCTTGTCTTTACTATTAATCAAATTAACCACACATATTTATCAATAAATATAAGAATTTAATATAAAATCACATATCTATTGATAAAACAAAATAATTAAGATACAATAGAGTTGAAGAGTAAGAACTACACCTGGAATATCTTTATCCCAGTTGTAAACTAGCTCCCAATCTCTTAATCTACTCCTTTAAAACCTTAAATTCACTATTTAATGTGTTTAATACAAAGTCAAAGGAAACCCTAAAAAGAAAACTCTAATGCTGCTAAACTCTCTTATTAACTCCTAATATACAATCTTGCTTAGTTTAGAATTAATTAGGGGGTAAGTGAATAGACTAATTTTCATTTAAAGAATATGTTGGATCATTCTTCTAGACAGTATAATGGCCCTTAAAGTTAGTGAACAATGGCACCATTCTAACCTAATGTTGTTCTTCTATTAGAAATTGATTTACAGTGGAGATTTTCTCGATTCATAACGATGTCATTAAATACATCTATTAATCTATCAGTTCCACCTAAGAATTCAATAGTGGTACACTTTAACATTAGCAACACCATTAAAAAACCATATTAATCTTCTATAAAATCATTCAATTATGATCTTTTTCACACTTAACTCCTCAATTTAACCATGAACTTGCCTTTTACCAAAAAATACACATAAATAGGGTAAATTCATATCAAGATGTGAGTAAAAACTTATAAAAGCATGCCCTAAAAGTCTATATAAGACATCCTATCATTGCTCTTAAAACATATAATGGATTGAGCTTCTAGAAAGTATAATAGTCTTTGAAGTCAGTGAACAATGGCACCCTTCCAAACTAATGTTGATATAGTTTACATAAATTGACTTTTAATAATAGTTTGATCGATCCACAATGTTGCTGTTATATACATCCATTTATCTTTTGACTTTGACTATGAGAACAATGGTAATCCCTTTAGAGATCAAAGATGTTATTCATTAGAGATGTTGGTTTTTTGTCTTCATTTAGGATTTCAAAGGTGGTGCATAAGGACATTAACAGTTTTGTTAAAGATGCACATTAATCTTTTGAAAAATCATCCAATTATGCTTATTTTTGCACCTAACTCCTCGATTAGATATGAACTTGAATTTTAATGAAAAGTACACATAAATAGGACAAATTATATCAAGATAGGTTAAAATATATAAAATCATGTCCTAAAAGTCTATACAACACACTCCTATCAATTCCCTCACATGTAAATTGCTCTGCTTTTCCTTAAGCAACTTATCTAGATAGTCATTTAAAATTTCATGATGGCATCCAAATGTCAATTAAACATTTCAATTCATATTAATACAACTAATATAGCTATTACATCATAATTCATTCTTAATCATAGATTGTAACTATGGTCCAAATATGTAATAAAGTCATTCCTTATTCATCAAATCGAATCTTAAGAAAATAATATGAATGATCATATAGATTTTCCCAAGGTAAGTCAATGGCATGCATATTTTACGCTTCATCATACCTTAACCTGATTCATTTTCAATTTAACTTAGATAAGGGCATTTTACACTGCACCTTATCCTGGTAATTGCATTTTATGCTCCATCTTACCTTTTTTATACACATTTTGTATTTTTTTCAATTTCATGTTTAATTTAATCAAATGTAAACATTAAAAAATTTTAAGTTTTAGCAAAATTATTTAAATTCATACTGTTATTCAAATTTACAGAAAAATCTATATGAAAGCTCATTAAGAAACCAATAATCATATATAAATAATTCATTATATCGTTAAGTAAATTCATAATCCTTTATAAATTAATTAATACTAATATACTAGTTACATTAATCAAATTAAAGCATATTAATTAAAATTTAATTAACCATTAAAATTTTTTAAAGTGAAATATTAAATAAATTACAATTAGATTCACAATAGTATCAAGTGTAATGAGAATTCTTATTTTTGGTTCCCTCCCCCATATTTAAGTTGAATATGATTCTGTTTGTTCAAAAATAAAAATAAACAGATAAAAAGAGATAGGGAATATAGAAAACTCCTTGAAGTTATTATGTCTTTATTTTTCCTTATGATGTGAGAGTTGTAAAACTATCTTCACTACCTAAAGAAAAAAAAAAGATAAGGAACCTAAAGGCAATCATAAATAAATCAAACTATAAACCTATAAAAAAATCACTGAGAATTTTTTTAACCAAGAAATACTATCAATGAGGATCATAAAGGAAGAACGTTTTATCATATTCCTTTACTGCACTAGGCTTGTAAAGTTTAACCTGCTACTCATTAACCTTGAAGCTCATATCTTATTGTTAATGACTTCCATAGTTCCGAACTAGAAGACATTTGTGACATCAAAAGGGCTAGACCATTGTGATTGCAACTTGTTAAGAAAAAAACTTTAATCATAAATTGTAAACCAAGACCTTTTCACCCACCTTAATTGCATGATATATAATGTCGTTATTATGCTATCTCTTGACCCACTTTTTATACAATTTGGAGTTGTTATAAGTATCAAATCAAAATTCATCTAACTCCTTTAATTGCAAGATTTGCTGCTCACTTCCATTTTTTAAGTCAAAATTTAAGAATTCAATTGCCCAATAAGCTCTATATTTTAATTCCATTGATAAATGACAAGCTTTACTAAACACTAACTTGACAGGTCACATACCTACGGGTGTTTTAAAAGCAATTCAGATGCCCAAAATACATCATCTAAGTTGAGCGACCAATCCTTCCTCAAAGAACTTACAATATTCTCCCAAATTTTCTTAAGCTCTCTAATAAACACTTTATCTTAAGTGCTAGTTTGAGGATAGTAGGGTATGAAAACTTTATGGATAACAACATATTTAGTTAATAGGTAATTAAATTGTTTATTACAAAAGTGAGGACTCTTATCACTAATTATGACCCTAGGTGGCTCAAACCTTGTAAAGATATTTTTTTTAAGAACGTAACCACACCCTTAGTGTCATTTTGGATAAAGTTACTACCTTAACTCATTTATACACATAATCCACCATCATTAAGATATATTGATTGGAGTATAATTGAGAGAAAGGTTTCATGGAGTCAATATCCCAAACATCACAGATTTCACATATAAGGATATTATTGAGTGGTGCTGCATATCGCCTATATATGTTCTTGACTTTTTGACAATTATCACAATATTTGAAAAAATAGAATGCATCCCTAGATAAGTTGGTATAGTAAAAACTACACTCTAACACTTTATTCATAATCCTAATTGACCCAAAATATCTCCCAGTTTCTCTAAAATGACATTGACTCAGAATATAGGGTACTTCCTTATGAGGTATACATCTGCTAATAGTCCCATCCACACAAATCTTATAAAGATAAAGGTCATATCAAATGTAGTTCTTTACCTCGTACAGGAGCTTTATTTGCTATTACTATGAAAAATTAATGGGAAGAGCATTACTAGCTAAGTAGTTAACTATATTAGTAATTTTTCTTCTAAAAAATCTTGATGTCATGGTCTTCACCTTTTCCCAAAACTTCCTCACTCAAGCATGAAAAGTGAACAACTAAAAAGTTCTCTACCATTTTTATCCTTGATTTCAATCTCAAATTCCTATAAAATGAGAACCTATTGAATCAACATTAGCTTGACATCTTGTTTATTCATGAGACACTTGAAAGTCAAGTAGTTCATGTAGACCACCACTATCTCCTTTTTAGTGGTGGTGTAGTGCTTTTGAGCATCATCTAAGCTTTGACTTATATAGTATATAAGATGGAAATTTTATCCCTCTGTCCAAGTACTGTTCCTGTCACATTGTCACTTGCATTACACATTAGCTTGAATGGAAGAGACATATCAGGGGACATAAGGATAAGTGTACTAACAAATTTTTCCTTTAAAATTTTAAAGGAGTTTATGTTTTTATCATTAAAATTGAAGATAATTTCTTTAACCAATAAATTAGTCAAGGGTTCAGTGATCATATAAAAATCCTTAATTAACATCCTACAAAAATTGGTATGCCTTAGGGCTTACCTCTATCTTAACTAGATCTACCTTAATGCTCTTATTTAAAATTTTACAACTGAGAATGATGCACTCTTATACCATAAAATGACACTTCTCCTAATTTAATACTAGATTAGTGATAGGGTTCAAATTGATATGATTTTTATAGTTGATTTGTGAATTATGACTCCTAATTCAGTGTTTAATTGTTTAATTGATGCCCTATAATGTTTGATTTGTATAATGGAGCTTAATGATGAAGATTGGAGCAAAAACATCCAAGAACACCTCTTGTTGCTAACTATTAACAACCCCCAGGAGAGGGTGCCATTACTGAAGAATAGGGGGTCGTTTAGCTCTCCAAAATTCGGGCTATAACGGCACCATGGGAGGGTGCCGTTGTACTCCAAGTCAACAATTTCAGCTTGGTATCTTGCAGATTTCAAACTTGGCGTGATATTCATTAATTCCCTTGTCTTCTAGCATGTAAAGGGTGATCTTCCAGAGTTTGCATAGAGCCAAAACAAGAAGATAACACGCAGACATTAGTTATAAATAAGATCATAGTAGTGAGAGAAGCTCTAGCTTCTCTCTTCATTTTCTTTTTGAACACTTAAGCTTCAAACACTTAGATTTCGAGTTTCTGATTGTAATTTTGAGTTATGTAAATTGGAGATTGCAGCTAAGAACCATATCTGAGTTTCTAAATCATCATAGGGGGTTTTCTAACTCAGATTGCCCATTATATTCTCCTGTTTTTCGGATTAAATTAAAGACTAAGTTCTTATATGTATATCTTTGCATATGCTTTGATTTTCTTGCTAGATCTTGTTGATTTAGAGCTGCTGTGGTGTCCAAATCATCTTAAGGAGTTCAAGGCTTGTCCATAAGGATTCTAAACACGTCTTATAACTTCTACTTTATTTATTTCAGCTCATTTTTATAGATGTAGTCATATTATGTGGTGTAAAGTTTATATCTTGCACGTTTTGATTCAAATGTGTGGCTAAACATATCTGTTGCTATGGATTGATACTTTGATGTTTTAGGAGGGGTTTATATGCATGTTTATATGTTTGTATATTGCTTGTTGAAGATCTGAATGTACCAAATCTAAGCTGGCCACTTAAGATTAGGATTAAAGATAGTTTAAGCATGAG
>JAOXYD010131905.1:0-10943 GCA_028565735.1 Pinacopodium congolense | reverse complement strand
TATAATGAAAAGTGATGTAAAATTTCATACTAACTAAGTTTAAAACACACAAACAATACTTAAAATACCTAAAAACATAGTATAAAAGCACATTTATCATCAATAATTTTAAAACTATTTTAAAACTAAAAATTGTAGGGTTTTAAACAAGATAGGATAGGTTTGTAATTGTCATCTTTTAATCAATTGTTTGGAATTTCCTAAATAATTGTAATCTAATTGATTTAGTAATTATCCATTTTTTCCTATAGGTTCGACACTTGGATTTTTAATATACTCCATTATAGTTGATATGTGCACTTCCCTTAATCACATTGATTTTCAAAGTAAAATTGTTAAAATCACTCCAAATTTCATAATTACATAACCAACGTGCAACATCTACGAAACTACAAGAGATAGCAGAGATACATTAAGTGATCCAACAAATAAATCTATTGGAAAAACCAAATGTATGCACTGTGCTAATGGTGAAGGACCAGTTTATTAAATCAAGAGCTTTCTTGAAGTCTACTTGATCATACAACTTTTAAAGGAATGTTTTTATGAGTTTTTAAAAGTTCTAGAAATAAAAGTATGTTGTCAAAAATTTGAATTCCCTTTATGAATGCGTTTTGTGATTGATTTATCCAAAGTTGAAGTGTTTCTTTCATCCTTGAAACAATTACTTACAGTATATTCTTGTATAAGATGTTAACATGAGAAATATGCCCAAAATTCTTCAAGATATATGGATTTTAAATTTTTTCCACAAAATAATAAAATTTTTAATTAATTTCCTTCAATATAACCCCTTTTTTAAAAAATTCTTCAATTTCTATAGTTACTAGATGGTTTAACAAATGTCATGATTTATGGAAAAATAAGGCATTATAGTCCATAAGGACTTGATGCCTTATTGGGATGTGAGAAAATAGAGCTTCCTCTATTTCAAAATCTACAAAAGGTATAGTCAGTAATTTTTCATTTGTTACTATAATTCTATCAATCATGAAATACTTTATCATCTAGACTAAAGAAAAACTATTAAAGGAATTTCACAATAAACATTTAAAGTATGCCAAAAATTCCTCCATTATCTTTAACTAAGAAGATATCACAACTCCATCCTGTTTTTTAAAGGACAAAATATTGTTAAAAATTACTTTTGGAGAGAATAGAATTGTGGAAAAAGAAAGCGTTCCTATCTCCATATTAAAGCCACTGAGTCCTTGATTTCTACTTAAGGTTGGAAGAATTCACCTCAAGAGCATGCACATCATTTAAAGATCTTTTTTCCTCTTATTGTATCAATGGATTCCAAGGAATAAGACATAGTAGTCTTTGTATTTTATTAAGCTTATCCTTCACTAAATAAACATATACCTAAGTGTTTTTGTATTTTTCTAAATTAACAAAATTTAGATCCTCTTTGATTCTTTTTAACTTTCTTATACAAATCAAGGATTCATTCCTTTTAATGGTGTGCTCCAGACTCTTAGAAATTGTAATCTCAAATGTTGGAATATTAACTAGGTAATTATTTAACCTAAAAGGAAAGTGTCTCCTTTTTCTCATGCTTAATACAATGATGACTATAGGTGTGTGATTAGATAATAATTGGTTGCTAATAGAGGCTAAACTCTCTAAATGACTAGTTAACTAATTGCTATTGACCAAGTTCTGTTAGGCTTCTTACGAACCACTTCCCTTGTTGCTTATTATTTCTAGTTAAAAATTGTCCATGCATTTTAAGATCAATGGTACCTATTGTTATCATGCAAATACAAAAAATATATTGAATGATTTCTCACACATTACCTTCAACTTCCATAGGGTGTAGGGTGCTTCATGGGTCATTCATTTTAGAGGAAATTTTCATCAACTTACTCTAAAGTGATGTATTTTAATATGCAAAATTAGAAGCATACATCAAAGAAACTTGGAATAAAACACATGATTAGTTATGATTGAGTTCATAACTTTAATTTTGTTTTAATTAAAAGAGAAAATGGTTCTACCATAATGATGTAAGCAGTGATTTATAATAACAAAAGAATTAGGAATGAATCTAAAAGACAAAAAGGAAAAAAAATTAATTATTTAAGATATTCACAAAGGAGATGTTACTTCTTGGGGATGTTGACCCCCATCACATTCTGATACAACATAATCATTATTAAGAGAGAGGAGAGTATAAGGATGTCTCTTTATTCTTTCTTTGCGATCTCCCTCATTTTTTAACCTTGAAAATATCCCTAGATTTAGTCTTACTAGCAAGAGTTGTAGAGCTAGTGTGTAGGAATTCAAATTATTAACTATTCCTTCCTCCTAGGAAGCCATTCTTTCAATTTCACTAATCTAAGGTTGAGGCGATTTAGGAGAAACATAAGCTCTTTTATTCTTTGTAGTTGATCATCATTGTTATATAGGTCTTTATTCTTAAAACCAAATCTAAAATGGGAATTAATTTTCTTATAAGATTTGGATCATAAACCACACCATTAATATTATCTATGTAATTAGGAGTTTATAAATCATACCATTAATATTATCCCTGTAGTTATTATTTGTACAAATGTTATCCAAAGTTTGAGCTTGCATATATTTAATATGACTGGAACTGGTATTGGAGAGTTTCTAACTAAATCTAGCCCCATTAATTCCATGTAATCTCCTTTAACAAATTCTATACTAGTAGGCCTCTATGATATGACAATATGATGAGTTGAAGGCATCCACTCATATGAAATAAGAACCTCATCTAGATAAACCTTGTTAACATCATTCAATCTCATTAGAGGATTAATTCTAGCAGATCTTACCCAATGTCAACTATTACACATACCTTGGCATAATTAATCCTTTACAAATATGTAGTGACCTCATAAATACCTTTGGGATTACTAAAAAAACTTGTTAGATGACTGATACCATTAGTTGTCAAGTAATCCATTAGCATGCTATAAATATTATTCTAAATAGGCACCTTCTTAAGCTTAATCTAAGCTCTTTTATTCTTTGTAGTTGATCATAATTGTTATGTTGAATATTATTCTAAAAAATATAAAATGGGAATTAATTTTCTTATAGGTTTTGGATCATAAACCACCCCATTAATATTATCCTTATAGTTAGGAGTTTATAAACCATACCATTAATATTACCCATGTAGTTACGAGTTATACAAATGTTATCCAAAGTTTGAGCTTTGCAAACATTTGATATGATTGGATCTGGTATTGGAGAGTAGCTAACTAAATCTAGCCCCATTAATACCATGTAATCTCCTATAACAAATTCTCTACTAGTGAGCCTCAATACTATGCCAATATGATGAGTTGAAGGAATCCACTCATATGAAATAAGAACCTCATCTAGATAAAGCTCGTTAACTTCATTCAATCTTATTAGAGGATTAATTCTAGCAGATCTTGCCCAATGTCAACTGTTACACATATTTTAGAATAATTAACTTTTTCATAAATGTAGTGACCTCATTAATACCTTTAGGCTTACCAAAAAAACTTGTTAGATGACTGAGATCATTAGTTGTTAAGCAATCTATTAGTATGTTATAAATATTAATCCAAACAGGCACCTTCTCAAGCTTAATCTCTTGAAACTAAATAGCAAGCCTCCACTTCTTTATAAGGATTCGTATTGTTCTAATACCATGGGCCACTTTTAGATATCTTATAAGCAATGAGAGAAGAATTAAACTTCAATAGAAATAATGCATCATTTGTCAGCAAGACCCCCTCTAATCCATGATTCTTCCAATGCTTATGAGCTTATAAGTTTAATGGTGGAAAAGCTAGCCTTTTACTATGAAATAATATGATTAAACATGTAGTTACAGCTAGTGGCTCCTTCCTTAAGAATTTTTAGGGATGGTGCAGTAATTCCTCGTCCATTGTCTAAGGTAGGAGTTTAAAAGTGCAGCTAGCTTGAAGAGAACTGTTGATTATAAAATGTTTCCATGAGTGAAAGATGGAGGTACTAGTAGGAGTCAAGGAAGTGCAAGCTAATACTAATGTAGGACAAACACTTGACTTATCGATAGCCTAGGTCAAAAACTAGGCCTGGACAGATCTAGAGGTACGGAGTCCCTTTCAAGGAAAAAATCATCATGAAAAGAATTCTGGCAAATGCTAAAGGAAGAAAGAGTTTGAAAGCAACAAATGTATGATAGGAAGGAAGACACAAAAACAAGTCATAGAAAGAAGTAAGAGATCCATATGTCAAGAAAGCACACTAGAAGATACAAAAAGAAATGAAAGGGATTAAGTATGGAGTACACAATAGATCCTTTCAAGAAATCTAGAAAGGAGATGGTAACAGAAGGAAACCTCCTAGTTAATTATGGTGAAATGTTGTTGGTCATCTATTAAGGCTAAATTGTCTAAATTAATTACCAAATTAAGAAATTCAAGAACATTTTTCTTTTAATAATTTTAAACCAATTTTTTGGCAAGTATACCATTCACAAGTAATATAGTAGAATATTTAAGATCAGAATTATCTTTCCCACGGTGATTTCAAATTGAAAGTACTAAGTCAAATAGGTCTCAATTATCTAGAGAAGCTAATTTGAATGAAATTAGTAACTAAAATATCCAAATTAACTTTAAATTGTCAAGTTAGGCAAAGATGACTAAGTTTGGGTTTAAGGATTGCCTAACATACTAATTAGTTAAGGAATTGGTTTTCAATGATCTAAATGGATTAAATAAGGATTGAAAGGCTTGTCCTAGGGTCACTTCACTAAATTAAAGCAATGCTATGGTTAAGACAATGCTATTTCTCTAATGACCTAAATTTAAGTTTGGTCATTCACCAATCTTGAGCATTAATCTTTAAGTTTAAGAAGATTAACCTGACGGCTTCCAATTTTCAGATCATAACCCTCAAGATAAATCAAAGTTTGGTCATAAAATTATTTAAATAAATTTTTTTAATGAATTTTCCAATAAATTAGGTAGATTTCCCAGATCTTAAGTTGCTTCTTAATTGTACTCTAAGTGATTAAGTTAGAATAACCATTAAGTTCATAATTTAAACAAAATACAACTTTAATCATGCATGGAATAATGTTCAATACATATTTAGCTCATTTAATAGCCATTACCTAACCACAATTGAATCAGCTACTCATTTGAATCAAGAAAAAAAAAGATACTCATCATATTCATTATATTTTTAAACAAATAAGAATAAGAAGTGAATTTCTAAATAAAAACAAGTTTAGCGTCCACCACAAATTACTATAAGGACATTTACAAATCTAAATCATGTGTCTAAGGAGTCTTTTTACAGGAATTTGGCAAAAGAATTGTGTTCGCCAACTTTCCACTCAAGATAATGCTAAGGAAGTTGATTTAGGGTTACATAAGAAGAATGCCTGAAATCGAGATGAAGACTTGGGTTTAACACTTGAGCTAGACCAATGGTTATTATATCAAATCTATCCAAGACTCACTAATGAAAAGGATGATAGATGTGCATTAGTATAGGTTTTTCTAAATGTTTGGCATGTGTTTCTTACATGATAGGTTAATATTTTTGTTTTTTAAAGCTTATTTTGTATGTTTTTATTTAGCATGATCTTCATTATTGTTTCTTTTATATTTTGTGTTAGTTTGGGTTAAGTATTGATCATTTAATTGTTTATTTTGTGTTATAATTAAATCTTATTGGTGTATTTATTTATGATGTAGGATAAATTAAAGTTGAAGAAAGTTAGAATGAAAGAAAGAAAGAAAGAAAGAAAGAAGCTTGGAGTAAAGCAATTGGCATGGAAATGAATAGAGGAGTAAAACAACTAATTAATGAAGCTTATATAGTTAGGAGTTTCACATTTCAAGGCAAGTAATTTCCAAGTCCATTCACAATTAATTTATGTCACAATTAATTCAGGTCAGAATTATATCTAGCTTTGACCATTCCAGCTTTGGGTGAGAAAATGAAAAAAGGAACCAGACATAAAAGTTTAACCCAAGAAAGTAAAATTTGATCCCCATAACACAGGATCAAATTATGTGAAAAACTGGTGAAAGATCAGCCAAAAATCTAAAATGTAGGAGCCAATCAAAAAGCTTCAAAACGCTACCTTCAAAACACAAAAATGTAGGAGTTAGGAAATCAACACACGGGAGAGGAACTTAACATTAAGACACAAAATAAAAAACATTCTAGAGCAACTAAAAGGAGAGGGGAGAAAGTAGCCATTGGGAGAGAAAACAAAAAGAAAAGAGCAGATTTGGCCTTGGGGGAGAGAAGCAAGCATTCGGCCCCCCACTTGGAGAAAAAACAACACACATTCGACAACCACTATCCAAGCTTCTCCTCCATCTCCAAGCTAAAGCCAAGCTCCAGTTTTCTATGTAGAAATTTGAGATTCAAGAATCAAGAGTCTCATTAGGCTTTCATTTTCAGATTTTTAGAGACAAAAGGGAAGACAACTGCTCTTAAATTTATTTTATTTGTGCTTTTCTCAATATGTTTTATATGTTGAAAAACATGAATTATGGTTGAACCTATTTTTATTATGAGTGCCTGATTGTGATTGGCCATGTACAAAATTAGCTCAAATTAATCTATCTTTCAAAGCACAATTTAAGAATTAATTCGAGACCAAAATTTTTTTCAAGCGTATCGGTTGAATCAAGTAATAAAGTGACGTATATTTAATACTTTGAGTATCGATCCCACAAGGATGATTATATGATATAAGTACTAGGTCAATCGGATTACAATTATCTAGAGAACATTCAGCCTTATTATTTACAAAAATAAATAACTTATCTCTATTGGTCCTATTATGAAGTTTAGTTATGCTTCAGACTTAGGTAATAGGCATAAAGTTCATAAAGTCTAGTTCTAAATTATCTTAATCTAAGACTAGCACCCTCATAATTAACCAAGTCTTTGGTTATTTCACTGATTTAAACCACGCTATTTATTTATTTTTCTAATAACCTATGTAGAGATTGTCAGATCATAGATTATATGATGACAATATCTTAAGTGATCAGTTCAGAATAAACATTAAGTATTCAATAAACAAATATTAACTCACTAATCATACATTAACAATCAATTATCATAATAAATCATCCATAAACATATTTAACAACTCAGTTAAACTGAACATTAACATTAAGCATAGAAATTAATCATAGAACATAATAAATATAACTTAAGTGACAATACTTTAATTAATTTAAAATAACAACAACAATACACAAAATTAAAAGTTTAGAATGAACCAAATCACATCCCCAGATAGCTATCTTACTCTGAAGTGCGTGATTATAGCAGCTGGAACTTATAGACAACCTGAAAAATTCAAATTATAAAAGATTAAAATGAAAAACAATCTAAAAACTACTTTAATATGGAAAACTACTAAAACAAAAGTGTTTTTCTTTAAATCTGGGTGCTTCAGGTGCTTGGGAGGTGGCTCTATATATAGGGAAGGCTCATATTTAAGTGGAGGAAGAAGACATCCGCAAATGTTGAAGATTCAAGTAAAAAATTATTGCTACTGTTCATTAACGGTAGGCTGACTATGGGTATAATGATGCCATTGATAAGTGGTGGCTGCCGTTGTTAGACGAATGCTGAACTCATCAACGATACCTTGTTCATCCATTAACGTGACCCTGGGAAGGTGCCATTGATGATCCAGAGTTGGGTTGGTTTGACTCCTTTTTGCTCAATTCTTCAATTCTTCACATCAATTTGTAATTTAAACATTTCTAAACATAAATTAAACAATTAAGCCCATAATAGGGGTAAATATACAACAAATAACATCTAAAAATGCTATGAATTTGACCCTAATAGTGGCTAAAGTGTTTTTAGGATTTATTATTTGAACTATTTGTGAACCTTTGGTTATTGATTTAATATTATAAATGTTTGTGTTTTTTATTGAGCTTAAACCTTGCCTCATATCAAAAGAGTGAGCTTGGTAATCTGTGTTCAATGTATAAAAAGAGTTGGCATTTAATATACCTATAGATAATAATTTATTGATTTATTAGGAAAAGATTTCAATATACTAATATATTGCCTATTGGATAGCTTCATATCTAATTGAATATTTTGGAAAGGCTTTGCCTATCAAGAGATCCTAAAGTTAATACTAATTTATTTACCTAGTGATATTTAGTTGCACCTTAAGAGAGGGTAGCTAAAACTTTAGGAATCTTGGGCTAAGCATAAATTGAGTAAGTCAACCAGAGGGAAGCATATAGGGATAACGTCAAGTCCTAACTTTTAATCTTAATTTCTCCAAGTTTTAGTTTATAGTTTTGGCTTTGGTTACTTTACTTTCTTTTACCTTCAGTTTTTTTTGTTTTATTTATCTATTTGAATTTGTTTAAATTGCTTTTTTAAAAAGAGTACATCCTGAATTAAGTGGTGCTTAAGCACAATCCTCGTGGGATCAATATCCACTTTTTACTACAAGTTACAACCTGTATACTTGCAATTTTGAGTGTCAAACTGGTTAAATAGTTTTGCAAAGAATCAATAAGTTTTTGGGGCTATTGTTGGGGATTTTTTGTTTAACATCTTAACTAGTTTGGGTAACTTTGATTTAAAAGTTTTTGATACTTTTACTTATGTATTTACAGGTGCATGAACATAAAGGGAATAAGAAGGTTTAATGAACTTAGTGAAGAAGAATTATCTGACATCTCAAGGCACGAAAGAGAGCTAGGAAGAGGTAAGCACCAAAAGGCACTATAAAGGAATATAGCGAAAGAAGGAGAGCAAGGAGGAGCTGAGAGGAAATTGATGGATTTCATAAGGTCAGGTTTCAATCCTCAAGGAGTTGCAAGGCATGCAATTCAAGCAAATAATTTTGAAATCAAGCTAGCACTCCTCAACATACTTCAGAGTAATGTGTTATTTTATAGACTATCCAATGAAGATCTTAACGCCCATCTGGTTAACTTCTTGGAGAGTTGTGATACCTTCAGGTTTAATGGGATGTCTGATGAGGCAGTGAGGTTAAGATTGTTCCCATTTACCTTGAGGGATTAGGCAAAGGCATGGAAAAACTCCCTTAGTTCAGGACAGATAACAACGTGGGAGCAAGTTGCCCAAGCATTCCTTGCCAAGTACTTCCCATTGACCAAAACAATAAGAATCATAAAGGAGATTACAAAATTTTAGCAAAGTGATGGGAAGTCATTATATAAAGCTTAGGAGAGGTTCAAAGAGTTACAAAGAAGCTGCCCACACCATAATCTTCTAAGGGAGTTCTTGCTATAGACATTCTATAATGGTGTCAATCAGAACACAAGGGGGATCATAGATGCATCTACTGGAGGATCATTGATGAGAAAAACCATTGATGCAGCTCTGAACTTTTGGAAGAGTTAGCAAGCAATAGTTGTATGTGGTCCAATGAGAGAAGTAAACATGTGCAAAAGGAGCAAAAAGGGATGATACTAATTGACTTGGTAACAGCATTACAAGCTCATATTACAGCCCTCACCAAGAAGTTGGGCAACATGTAAGGAGCATCTTCATCTACAGTGAAGGCCATGCAATTTTATTGTGAGTTTTGTGAGCAAGGAAATCATGATACAAAAGGTTGTTTCTTCTTAGGAGTTAGTGTTATTGAGGAGGTAAATTTTATGGCAGCAAAAAGATAACAACCCATACAACAACACTTATAATTTTGAGTGGAAAAATAACCCCATTTTTTCTTGGAATACTAACAAAACAAGTGGCCAAGTGAGAGCTTAAAGACCTCCTAGATTTCAACAAGACTGATTAGGGTCTTTAAAGAGCAAGATGGATAAGATGACGGACGTGTTGGGCTCTAAATTTGCAAGTAAAAAGGCAAAATTTGACCAGATCTTAAAGAATCATGCTTCCTCCATCCACAACTTGGGGGTTTAGGTAGGTCAACTTACTACTGTTTTGTCTTCTAAAAATGTAGGTAGCCTACCAAGCAATACTAAAGCAAACCCATATCAAAAAATCAAAGTGATCACACTTATGAGTGCAAGTAACTAAAGGAGCCAAGCATGCGAAAGGAGAGTCAAACAAAGGAGAAAGGCAAGGAGTTAGAAGAAGAGAAGGAGGAAGAGAACGAAGAAGAGAGGCCTTATGTACCACCACCACCCTATAAGCCTAAACTTCCATATCCATAAAGGGTGAGATAACATCAGGTAAACACTCAGTTTTCCAAGTTTTTGGAGAAACTGAAGAAGCTTCAGATTAACTTGTCATTGGTGGAAGCCTTGAAGTGCATGCCTAAGTATGCAAAGTTTCTTAAGGACATCCTATAAACAAATTTGTGAGGATAATCATACGGTAACCTTGACCAAGAATTGTCGTTCGATTATCTCAAGAAAAATGCCTTCAAAACTATAAGATTTAGGGAGTTTTACTATTCCATGTGTTATTGGTGACTTTGAATTTTCTAAATGCTTATGTGATTTAGGTTCAAGTATTAACTTGATGCCTTTGTCTGATTTTAGGAAATAGGGATTAAGAGAGGTCAAGCCAACATCCATGCTCATTCAGCTTACAAATCAATCCATCAAGAAGCCATTTGGAGTTGTAGAAGGATTGTTGGTAAAAGTAGATAAATTTATCATTCATGTTGATTTTTTTGTGCTAGATTTTAAAGATGATAGAAATTATCCTTTGATTTTGGGTTGCTCTTTTATGAATACTAGTAGGGCATTAGTGGATGTGCATGAAGGGAAACCTGTTTTGAGAAATGGTGATGAACATGTTGAATTTAACATGTCTAAATCTTTAAAGAAGCTGATGGATGGTAATGCATGTATGAAGATTGATGTTGTGGATGAGTGTGTAAAGGAAGTTGAAGAGGACGTTGCCGGGGATTGTTTCATTTAGCATCTTGTTTAGTTTGGTTGACTTTGATTTAAGAATTTTTGATACTTTTCCTTGTGTGTTTTCAGGTTTAT
>JAOXYD010131894.1:0-10943 GCA_028565735.1 Pinacopodium congolense | reverse complement strand
TATTTGATATTAGAAAAATATTTGGATAGTTTCGAAATTGATTTGAAGTATTTATATAGTTTCTAATGTGATAAACGCTTCTACCTTTTTCCTTAAAGCTACATTTTCATTTACTAATTCATCATTATCTTTTTTTATTTATTGAGTCTAAGTCTTTCATAAGCCCTTCATTTTCTAATTTCCAATTATTAGGCCTAGATGACACTTAAAAAGATGAGGTAAATTAGGTGATTAAAACTTTCTTATAGGTTGTACAACTTATTTTTGTTCAATTTTATCAAATTCTAAAGCTAAACAAAAAATTTAAATTACTAAATTAAATAAACAACATAAAATAAATAAGTGCATAAAAGTAAAAGAGTAAGGGAAGAGAGATATAATACGATTAATCTTAGTTCAGAGCGATCCACTTGCCTCTACATTTAGCCCTTAATACCACTTGTTAAAATTTTTGTACTATTGTAACAAAAAAAATACAATGTCAGATAACATAAGTTCCCTTTTATGACTCAATGATAACCTTCCCTATTTTCTTTTTCGTTAGGTTAAAGAAGAACCTTAGTTGCTAATAAAAACAACTCTTGAAAAATGTTTCACTTAGGCTCACTTTGTTGTATAAAAGAGGCTTACAAACTCTTATATGATGAATGCTCACAAATGCCTCACAAACTCACACCACTTCTCACAAAAGCACTTAGAATGCTCAAGAATTATATGAATCCTTAAAAGATTTGTTGGATAATAAACACACATTATCATGGCCTATTTATACACAAAAATTGGTCACTAGTTATTGCCTAACAGATAAATAATGTTATAATCCATTAAATGTTTTTATCATTGTAAAATAATCCGTTGTCTAATGTTCTGTTTCATTTTTCACATGATCGGCTGACTGATCTATAAAGGTTGGTCAACTGAACTGCCTTAGGTTGGGTATTCTCAACCTAAAAAACTTATAATCAACCTAAACATAATTTAAATCAACTCTAAACCCAAATAAACATATTCTAACACATATTAATCAGTACCGAATATATTTTACACCATTATACAGCATAATCAAATCCATCAAAGTTACTAAATTTGTTTAAACTAACAATTCTATCTTTTATCTCATCATATACTTCATCAAATTTCCAATTCATACAATCTAGGCAACCTTTAAACACATTTTTATACATAACAAATTCATATATTAAGAGGATTTTTCACTTACACATATAGCAAGCACATATAACACCTCTTTATTATGCAACCTATATACATATTCTAAATTATGTATGAATGAGCCTCTTAAATAACCAAAATTGATAATAAAAAATTACATAAATAAACCTCTATTAATACTAATTCATTTCTTTAATAACTTGAGTCTTTATATATGATATTTATAAACTCCAATTAAGTTTTAAGCCTCCTTAGGCCAATTCAATCATGCTTCGTCTATGCACCCATTTTTCAATAAATTTAAAAATAAGAAAAATTAGAAACAAAATTATTTTGTCATCATCAAAACAGAGTAAAACCTCCCTTAGTTTAACAATATGATTACTTAAGGAATCAGTTTGGGTTAGCAGAGGAGTTGGAGGAAGCCATTACCACTTTGGAGACACTTCCTCAACAGTTTGATAGGTATGTAACTCAACCTTTAGATCTACGTGCTTGTACTAACCGGTTATTATCTTATATTGTGTAGGCTCTCGAAGTAAAATTGAAACCATTGCCCAATTATCTAAAGTATATATATTAGTGAGCCAGCAACACTCTACTAGTGAAAATAACAAGTAATCTCACTTACACATAAGAAGAGAAGCTTATTAGAATGTTGAGAAAGTATAAGATAATGTTGAGGTGGATAGTGGCTAACATCAAAGGTATTAGTCCCTCTATGTGCATGCATAAGATTTTTTTTGAAAAACGGTACTATGATAATTGTGCTTTAGTATGTGTTTTTCTAAGTGTTTGCCATGTGTTTCTTGCATAATATGTTGATATTGTTATGTTTTAAGACTTATTTTATGTGTTTTTATTTAGTATAATCTTAATTATTGTTTTTTTATGTTTGATACTAGTTTGGAGTACGTTTTAATCATTTAAGTGTTTTTATTTATGTTTTATATTTTATCATTTAATTGCTAATTTTGGGTTCGAATTAAATCTTATTGGTGTATTTATTTATTGTGAAGGATAAATTAAAGTTGAAATTTAAAGTTGAAAGAAAGTTAAAAAAAAGGGAAGAAGAAGCTTGATAATCGGATGAAGGATGAAGGATGAAGGAAGAGTGAATAACTAAGCCTTTAACCAAGTATAACTTGGAAAAACATGCAAAACGAGGCAAGTCTTACCAAGCCATTCAACCATCTCTGCGGTAGAGAGACCTCTCCTGGGTAAGGTAAGAGTCAAGCCATTCTTCTAAGTAAAACACCTCACACATGCTTTGACTAAGCCAAAGCTTTCACCAAAGCTTCATTGTTGCTAGTGGGAGAGACACCTGCTCCAAGTCCACCCGCTAGAGTCCAACCAAGCCCACCAACATGCTGTTGATTGGAGTAAACCCACTAGAGTTCAACCAAGCCCACCAACTCACACACGCAAGACCTAAGACCCATATGCAAAATATAGAACAGACAGCCCTAGAGATAAGTAGGAGATTTGGCATTCAGAGGGAAAGCAACACACATCAAAAGCCATGAGACACAAGAAGCAGATTCGGTACTCTCAAGCTAGACACAGACAAGAGGAGAGACAGCATAAACATGAAATAATTTTTAGCAGTCCTTCAGCCACACACTGAGAGTGAGAAAAAGAGCAGGTTCGAGAGAGAAGAAGAAGAGAGACAAAGAGCACACAAAAAGAAAAATACATAGGCTCTTCAACCCAAAACTTCAATAGTTCTTTCAAACTCCTTTTTTTTCCCCAAATTTTCTTTATTTTATTATTTTATTATGTTTTATATTTTGGAAAATATGGATATGATTAAACTTGTTTTTTATTATGAGTGGCTAAAATATTTCTAAGATTTGTTGTTTGAATTTTTGGAACCTTTGGTTGTTGATTTAATGTTATGAATATTTATGTTGTTTATTAAGTTTAAACCCTACAACAAATCAAAAGAGTGAGTTGGGTAATCAAAGTTAAATGTACAATGGGAGTTGGCATTTAATAGACTTATAGATAATAAGTTATTAATTTATTAGGAAGAGATTTCAATAAATTGATACACTGCCTATAGGATAGCTTCATATCTAGTTGAATATTTAGGAAAGGCTTTGCAAGTTGAGAAATCCTAAAGTTAATCATAGATTATTTAACTAGTGACATTCAGTTGCACCTTGAGAGAGGGTACCTAAAATATTAGGAAATCTTAGGCCAAATATAAATTAGATCAATTAAACCAAAGGGAAACAAATAGGGATAAGAACAAGTCCTATTCTTGAATCTTGATTTTCTCTAAATTTTCGTTTGTAGTGTTTGTAATTGGTTGTATTGCTCACCTTTGCTTCCAATTTGTTTGCATTTTATTTTTTATTTGTTTAAATTGATTTCGTGAACAAAGTATAAGCCAAATTGACAGGGTTTCTAGATACAATCCTCATGGGATCAATATCCGTTCTTTACAATAAGTACGATCCGTATACTTGCGGTTTTGAGCGTAAAGCTAGTGGTTTTGGTTTTGCAATTAATCAAACAACAAGTTTTTGGCACCGTTATTGAGGATTATTTTGTTTAGCATCTTGTTTAGTTTGGTTGATTTTGATATAAAATTTTTTTATACTTTTTCTTGTGTGTTTGCAAGTGCATGAATACAAGGAGCTCGAGATGATCCAACGAGCTTAGGGACGCAAGGATTCAAGGAATAAAAAGCGATGGTTCCATTTGACATAGTGACTGCTCTTCAAACATAACTTTCAGGCCTTAGTAAGAAATTAAGCAACTTACAAGGTACATCTTCCTCTTTTATTAGAACTGTGCAGTTTTGATGTGAATTGTATGGGTAGGAAAATCATGACACAAATGATTGCTTTTTTATGGAGTCATGGATATTTGAACAAGTAAACTATATGGGGGTGCAACCAAGAGGTAACGACCTTTATTCCAATGCTTATATTTCGAGGTGGCAAAACCACCCCAATTTTTCTTAGAATACTAATAATGCACTTGGCTAAGAAAGACCTTAAGAGCCTCCTAGATTTCAATAAGATTGCCTTAGCGCTTTGGAGAATAAGATGGAGAAGATGATGAACAAGTTCATGGATATAATGAGTTTCAAATTCTCAAGGCAAGAGGAAGGTCAAAGAAGGTAGGAAGAGAATCTGAATAGTATGGAGGCAAAATTTGACCAAATTATAAAGAACTATGATTCATTCATCCACAACTTGGAGGTACAAGTAGGTCAACTTACTAATGTTTTGTCTTTTAATAATACAGGTAGCTTACCAATTAATACTGAAGCAAATCCAAAGGAACAGTTACAGGACATTACAGTTATCATGAAAAAGAAAGAACAGGATACAATGAAGAATGTTGAAAACTCGAAGGAGGTAAGCCAAGAGAAGGAGGAAGAAGAGGAAGAGCTGCATAGTACTAATTTGGAGAACGAGCTGTGGCCAAGTAAGTTGAAGATTAAAGGTTTCGAGTAGGATGATGAGCCTCTATATTTATTATCTACACCGCTACGGAGACCATCTTGGGAGAAATTTGATGTTTAGAAAGGAGAGTGGATGTGGGAGTTCAATGATGAAGAAGTTCGATTTCACTCCCCCGAAACATTGGAGCATCGTGCTGATTGGGAGCCTATATCAAGGGAAGTTATTCCAAGCTCTTTACGAAGTTTGAGCATGCTTCTTGTGGGGCTCAAACATCCATTTGACAATGGATAATTCTGATATGCTAAAGGTCAAGCTGATGACCTTAAATTAGCATGTTTGTTTTTAATTTGTTTGTCTTTGTGATTAGTATAGTTTTGCTTTAATTTGATTGTATTTAGTTTGCTTTTGAGTTTGTTTGATCTTAGCTTGTTTCCTTTTTGATATCTTATTGTTAGGTAACTTGATGATTGCTTGAAGAATTGTTGTACATCATAGCTCGTTAGAGGACCAAAGAAAGAAGATTTCCTACACCTTGGAATAACTGACATCACTATAAGCCCTTCTAATCCTTAATCTCTTTTTGTTTTTTTATGTGTATTTGTTAAGTTTTGATATTCTACTTTCCACATTGAGGACAATGTTTTTTTTAAGTGTGGGGAGGTAGTCTTTGAATTTGTTGCATTTATGTTTGCATTTTTGCATGTCATTTAGGATGTGATGCATTTGTGTTGCATTGTTTGCATTTTGTTATTTAAGATGAATGTTTTAGGCATTTTAGGGTGTTATTTTGTGTTGTTTTATGTAAGCAAATCGAGAGAGTTGTTGATAGAAGAGGAATCACCGGGTTCAACAAACCAGAAGCCTAGAATATGCTCTTTTTAGGACATGATTATATAGGTACATTATACACATAGGGTTCATGTATCATTATTTTGATCATTTTTGGTATATGTGGCACATAAAAACAATCAGCTTTCATCCAAAACATTATACAAAATTTCAAAAAATTCTTTACAAACATCTCACTATAATTAGGTGTCTTTAATATGTTTGTCGTCATATCTTTAATTAGTTCAACAATGACGATTTCTTTTTATTTTCTAAGGTACCTATAAAATAGAAATTCAATGAAATTTTGGTACCCATATCAACTTGAGTCCATAAGTGTTAGTTTTGTACATTTCGCGACTGAATGAAATTGCATTCACATTTCTTAAAAGATTATAGCAAAAATAACGAACATGTCCGTTTCTTTCAGAATAAGTGCAAAATAAAGGATTGAAAGATATATATATATATATATATATATATATATTCCTTGGTTTATAATAGAACCTTTGATAAAATATTTTCCTAGGTTAAAAGATGGTTCTAGTATCATTGAATCGACATTGAGAAATTTTTTTAGGTCTTAATGCATATATGAATACATGATGCCTATGATGGGTTCTAATTGATGATGAATTTGGAATAACCTTAGGACATTCATCTTTTAAATTCTTTCCCTTTACAAAAATGGTTTTACTAGTTGATATTCCATTACTATATCCTCAGTCATGTTTATTGTTTCCCATTTTTTGAATATTTAACATGGTTTCTAGTTTTTCTTTATCTTTCGTAAATTTTGATAGTGATTCTTTAAGCATTTCCACTTCTTTCTTTAAGTCCATATTTTCATTTAATAGTTCATCATTTTCTTTGGTCGTTGCATCTAAGTCCTTTATAAGATTATCATTTTGTAATTTGTACTCATCTATTACTTTCATAGATTTTAAATTTTTATCATGTAAGGCCTTCTTTTTCTTTGCCAAATATCCTACAAGGTCTAATAGTTCTTTATATTTATATTCAAATTTAACTTCTTCATTTTAGTTGGGGATACTTACCTCATCGTGAGCTATGAAACACATGTTTGTGATTTCTTCTTTTTCAGATTTCCTTGACTCACTCCATACTGTGTTTAATGCTTTTTCTTGTAATTTTTATTTTCCTTCCTTTCTTCTTTTCTTCTTTTTCATCTTCTTAAAGATGAGGGCAATACGACCTCAAGTACCCTTTTTCACCACACTTAAAACATCTTATATTAGATAATTTTGTTTTAGAGTACTTACCTTTCGTTATGTAGATTAGAGCTTTTCCTCGGATGAGCTCCCTTAAGCCTTTTGTAATAAGTGCGACAAATTCTTCTTTAAAATTCTTTCACAATATAAACACTATAACATAGGCGAAAGCTTAAACAAATAACATAAATCCACCAAATCAAGCAAATATCATAAGTGCAGAATAATAAAGAGTACAAGAGGAGAGAAAGACACTGAATTTATTCTAGTTCAGAGATATATACTTGCTCCTAGTCTAATTTACAACTCCACTGTTGAGATTTGGTTCTTATTGTAATTTCAATAAGAATATTATGTTCAATTACAATCCTTTTCATAGGATAAAGGAGAACCTTTCACTCACTACTTTTTTCTAAGCTCAAGAATAATCTTTCAAAAACTCACAAAAACAACTTAATAGAAAATTACTTTGCTCAACTTTACTTAATGTAATTAAGAGGTTAAAGAATGAATGTAGACCACAATGAACTAAAACCTTACAAAAAGAAACAATAAGATCAAAACTCGTTTTGAAGAAAGAAAAATTGTATAGAGCACATGTATATTATGAAAAAAGATTTGTACTCTGGAAAAACTTCTCTGATCTCTATTTCACATTGTATAAAAAGAACTTATTTATACTAATCAATATATCTATTGTATAATGGTCCTAATATCCATTGTCCAACAAGCAAAAAAAAAAAAGAAAAGATTTGATCATCTTTTAATATGGCGAATCATGTCTTTATCTGCAATTTTAGCAATATTCGGTCGACTGATATACCTAATTAGGACGACTGATAAACTTTTGTCTTCAGTTCGGTCGATCGTCCTATATTCGGTAAACTAATAGTCCTTTGCCTAAAGTTCGATCGACTGATTAAGCTTATGGTTGACCTATATCAAGACTCTTCCAATTAAATAAATTTAAAGACTTGACTTTGTCATAAATTCATGCCATCCGAACTAATTAAGATAATCATCAAGAGGGTAAAATTTAAATCAAATATATAAACTTCTGGATAATGCACCTAAATAAATCCATATTCAAAGACATGTATGCATGAATGATCAATTATAAGTCTCTTGAACAAACCAAACTAAATTCAAGCAAATTTTACATTAATCTAAACATAAACCTATTCAAAGACTACTTCTTCAAGTTGAGTCTTTATACGATTCTTTTATTTCTAACTTTGAGGCTCTTCGAATGATCAAACTTGAGCTTTGCCCCACCTATCTTCCAACATACTCTAAAACATAATCAGTAGTAATATAATTTGTTTTGTCATTACCAAAATAAGGTGGAATCATCCTTGGTTCAATAATAATGTTGCTTGATTTCTTTTTTGTTACCTAATTATAATTATGATACTATTCTTATTTCTTTTGCAACCCTAATTCTAGCAATGAAACTTTTATTAGCATTTGGGTTTCTAGTTTCTATTTTGTACATTTTATTAAATTCTTATTGTCACAAATTTTAGTTAAATAATTTTTGATATAATTGATAAAATATATTTCAAATATGATGAAATTTTAATGTTTTAAGAAATTTTGGTATTTAGATAATGAAAATGTCTTACCAAGTATGTTAAATAAATTAATTTCCCTTACCAACAAAAATTAATTTTTCAAACCTTTTTTCATAAAATGTAAGTAACATTAAGTAAAATTCGCATTAATGATACTAATTGTGAGTATCATTTGTATAGACTTATGCATAGAAGTTTGTATAATAAAGCATAAATGTATTGTAATCTTTCTACATGAATATATGTGTGTGCGTGTGTGTGTGTGTGTGTGTGTGTATTTCTCTATATCTAGGAATAGTTTCATTTTGGAACCCTTTTCATCCCATATTATATTCTTATCCTACAAGAATTTATTTACCAAGTTCTTCTTTGGTGAAATTTCAAATCTTGGAGTATCAAGCACTTTTGGGAACATCTTATGAGTGCTCTCAACTCTATGACCAATTTGAAGTCATTACTCGTCATTATTACTTTAAACAAAAAATTGTTTTCTTACACTTGCTTTTCTTCTTGCTTTACTGTGGATTTGCTTTCTTTCAAAGAAAGAAATAAGAAGTACACAGAAGTGAGAAAGCAAGTTAACCAAAAAGCAAGTAAGTTTACTCGTTTTAAAGTTTTTATAATGATGTGAAACGTGAATTGATCATCTTTACTCTTAACAAATTTATTTCTTCAGGTACAAAGCCTTTCACTTTTCATAAGGACTTCCTATATGCTTCATGTGAAAACATTGAAAAACTAGAGTCTCTTGATGTAGAGAATGCCTCTTGTTCAAGATGATTTGGCAATTTCTACGAATGGTTATAGATGATTGTGGAATCTTTGCTGTTAAAATGATTGATAAGAGTCGTGAAGGATGTGTTTAAGTTTTGAAAGAGTGTTAGAGATAATATAAGTGTACGTTTTAGGTAATGAGTTTCAGTTATTAGATTTTAGGTATATTAAAGGTTAACTTCTTTAAGTTCATATTTTAGCTACTGAATTTTGGATATAGAATACATTATTGTATATATAAGTACTTTAATACTATATATTATTGTCTTATTGAACATTATTATTTATATGCCTATTGCCTACAAAATGATAAGGATTTGTTTTTATATTAATATATAATTGTAATGAAAGATAAACTAATGCTTTTCTATTAGATATTTTTTCCTAAAAATTCATTTATTACTTTATAAAGACTCGATCTGTTGTTATATCTATTTAATATTATTGTTATAGTTTAAAATTATTTTGTTGTAGTAGTAAAATTTTTAAAGAAACAATATTTATTTCACTACCTAGTCAAGAAATTTTATTTTTTTATATTTATAGCAACATCACTTTATTTAATAATATCAATTATGTTGCCATAATGAAAATGCAACAATACTTGGACTTTTAGCTACTTTTTTGTCTATCATTTTCTTTTTGCAGTAATGCCTTTTGCTTTTGTCCTTCATAAGCTCCAATGCTCAAAATTGTATCCCTTAAATACTTTTCCAAACTTATCTTTTCAAAATATCAAACGTAACAAACTCATTAATAGTAAGATTATTTTGTCATTATGAAACTTAGGTTAAATCTTCCTTAATTCAATAATGATGTTTTGAAGCATGTATGACTTGAATTGACATTATCATTATTATTTAAGTTGAATTAGGTTTAAGGATTACATCTTTCATAAAATGGATTTTGAACATCTAATTCATCCTTCTTCTTAGATGTTATAAAGGACTAACAACTTCAGTTCATATGAATTTGATTTTCTCTTGCAGTGTTATATAGTGCTTCTATAGGATGAAATGTGAAATGACTCTTTTTAAAATATTGATGGAGCACATAAATTATAATAGATATAATGTTGTTTTCAATTGATGTTCATTCTCAAGCAACAAATTCCATTCACTTAAAATTAATGTTAAAATTAATGTCACCAATGACATTACCATCTGTATATGGAGGTATAATAAAGATTGCCTATATAATTTATAGATAAAATTAGTCATAAGATTTGGAGAGGACTATTATGTGAAGAACTACATTCTCTTATATTAGCCACGCTATTAAAATGATAGACATTCAACACCTTACTAATACATGTATGCTTTAGACCTTTCTTTAGCTCCCTATTCTAAGCTTATTTGAAAAGTTAAGTCCTGTTATTAAAGAACAATATTAACTCATCAAAATCATAAAACACGCGCATACATAGTACCAGATGAGTATATTACCACTGGAGTATTTCGTTTTGGATTTAAATGAATGGAGATAAGAAGATGAAGGCATGGGAGTGGAGGAGTCACCAAAGAAATAGTGAGAGAGAGGGAAACGATGTCAGAAAGACAAGCTGGAGGGTAAGGAGAGGAATCATCTTTGAGAGGCGATTTTAGAACATGGAAGTCTTATGAGACTAAACAAAAAGTTTATGGGTCGTTTGGTAACACTTTTTTTTTTCGTTGTTATTTTGTGTTTCTGTTTCTTATTTTTATGTTTCTATTTTTCTTCTAAAGAAAAACGAAAACATTTTAGTTGATATTTGTAATAAAAATAAAAAACAAAATTATGTTTGGTTGAGATTTATAAAAAAATATAATTTAATAATGATAATTAAATATAAAATAAATTTAAATTATTTGATCAAAATACTCTTATACATCTTAAAAATATATTATTAGTCAATAGATTATATTTATTATTCAATGTAAAAAAATATGTTTATAAAATTTATT
>JAOXYD010131883.1:0-10943 GCA_028565735.1 Pinacopodium congolense | reverse complement strand
AACCGATGGACCTATAATTAACTGATTAGTAGGTTACCGAAGAGAGATCTTAATTATTTGTTAATTGTCTTTAGGATTGCTTCAAATCCAATTGCATTGTTTAGGAGTAGTGTTGTGAACCGGGAGGTTACAATTCAACTTTTAAATAGTTCAATTGGGATTAATTTGTTAGATATCGAGAGAGGTTAATCAAATCTTGGATATCTAGGATTAAACACAATTAAATCAATAAGGTAAAAGGAGGAAAAATAAGGATAAGATAACCCCTAAGTCTTTACTATTGAGTATCTTCTGTTTTTTGCTTTCTTCTGTAGTTTAATTCATTGAGTTTGTTAATTTAGTTTAATTTTCAGTTCTATACCTTTCATTACCTTAAACAAAGTGCAACTCAAATTGTTAGGTGTCTAGAAATAATACTCGTGGGATCGATATCAGTTGTACTATAACTTATGACTTGTATACTTGCAATGTAGCTAAAACTAACAAATAAGTTTTTGGCATCGTTGTTAGGGATTGTTATTTTAGCATCTTGTTTGATTTGGATTCCTTTGATTAAGGATTTTTAACACTTATGTGATTATAGGTGCATGAACATAAGAATAACTAGGAGTTCAAGCAAGCTAAAAAATGCTGAAATTTTAGACATCACCAAAAATAAAAAAGAACTTCAAAAAGTGAAGCGTCAAGAATCTCAAGAAAGAACAATGGTGGAAGATAGGAATTAAGATGAGCACCAACAAACTCTTATGGAATTCATGAGGCCTCACGAATCAAGCGAAGACATCAATGAACACTTTCCTGACGAATTCTTAATATTGGTAAACAATCTTTTTGTTCCTTGGTTTACTGATATAGAAAACTACAGAGCAAGCGATATCCTTCCCCTTAACTTAACTTATTAATAAAAGAAGAGATTTTTATTGATAAGTTACTCGTTATCTACGAGATGAGCCAATCTTATATAAGATATGTGCTGATGGATTGATTTGTAGGTATATTCCTGAGGATGAAATGCTTGAAATCCTAACTCAATGTCACAATTCATCTTATACAGGTCTTTATGGAGCCAATAAGATTGTAGCTCGAGTGCTAGAATGCGATTTCTTTTGGCCTAAGCTATTCAAGGATGCACATGAGTATGTCAAGAATTGTAATTGATGTCAATGGAAGTCTTCGACATATGGGAAACCAATTTCATGGGACCATTCCCATCTTTAATCGGTAATACATATATCCTAATTGGTATAGACTATGTCTCTCGATGGGCTAAAGTTGTAGCTTTGTCTGTCAATGGGCTGAAGTTATAACTACTCCAACTAATGATGATAAGGTAGTTCAGAAGTTCAATAAATGAATATTTAATAGGTTTTGAGTATCAAGGACAATCATCAGTGATGGAGGAGCACACTTTTGCAACAAGCCCTTTGAATTATTGCTCAAGTGATATGGAGTTTACCATCGATTAGCTACACCTTATCATCCGCAGAGAAGTGGCCAAGTTGAACTAGTGAATAGGGAATTAAAGCACATTTTAGAGAAAATAGTTAATGGTTCAAGGAAAGATTGGGCACTAAAGCTTGATGATGCTCTATGGGCATACTGAACTGCATTCAGGATGGTCATAGATACCACTCCATTCTGTCTCGTCTATGGGAAAGCTTGCCACTCACTAGTGAAGCTAGAGCATCAAGCATATTGGGCAACAAAAGTATTAAAATTTGATGGTAAAGCACCTGGTGAGCACAGACTCTTGTAACTCAATGAATTGTAGGAGCTGCGATTTGATGCGTATGAGGATACCAAACTATACAAGGAAAGAGTGAAGAAGTGGCATGATACTCACATTAAAAAGAAGGAATTCAAAATTGGTGATCAGGTATTGTTATTTAACTCGTGACTTTGTTTATTTCCAGGAAAACTGAAGTCGCATTGGAGTGGTCCATTTAAAGTCATCCAAGTATTCAGGCACAGAGCATTGAAATTGGAGAACGAAAAGGGCAAAACATTCAAAGTAAATGGTCAAAGATACAAGCCATACTGCAGAGGCATAATTTCAAATGAAAGGAAAGTAATATCCTTCCTATCTCTTATTTGATCTTGTTGAATTTGGCATTAATCAAGTTAATGACCTTAACTTTAGCATGTTTTTGTTCATAGTTAGTTTAATTTTTTATGTGTGCATTTAATAAGGTCTTAATTATGTTTCTTATTCCAACTTATTGAAAATTTGTTAAATTATTGACAGTTTAGTGTTGCATATAGGTATAAATACTCTAAAAATAATTAAAATAAATATTTTTAAAATTTATAATTACAAAAATAATAAAATGAAAAATTTTTTAAAATAAAAAATGAAAAAGAGAAAATGAACAAATGAACAAATGAACAAATAAAAAATAAATAAATATATGTGAGTGGTTGCAACAACAGCGTTACAACGTGAATTGTTTTTTTTTTTACTTAACTGCCCCCTTTTCCTTTTTTTTTCAAAAACCCTAACTTTCCTTCTCTTTTTTGGCCTACTTTTAACTAGTATATTCCCCCTTTTTCTCTCTTCTCTCTAGTTTCAGCTTTTTTTTTCCCACCCTAAATCAGCCCCTTTTCTTGAATTTTGCATCAATCTTTCATCAATCTTTTAGGAATCTTCAAGGTTTTCACTTCTTTTCTTCAAGAACCTTAAGGTTTTCACTTCTTTTCTTCAAAAATCACATATTCTCTACATCTTTTTCTCTTATTTTCAATTTTTTTTTCTAGTGATTGTTTTTATAGGTTTTGCATAGAGCTCATCCCCATGACACCTAAGGGAAGAAAAGTTGTAGGACACAAACAATCTAAAGGGAAAGCGGTGACTTTCGAATAAGGACCGCAAGAGATAGCTCATAAATTTGGTGCTCCTTTCCCAATATTTAGTCATGAAGAAGGTACAAAATTGCTACAACTCAAAGGTAAGTCTATTGTTTCCCCTAAACATTTAAAATTTTGAATTCTTGAATAGATTGGATTACATGATAAGATTGAGCACTTAATTAAAAAGGTAGGTTGGAACAAATTCATTCATTTTGACTATGTGGTGTTTGAGTAATTGACATTGAAATTCTATACAACCATGCAATATGATCTTAAAACCTTAGGTGAATTTTAGTTTCGATTGTGAGGAAAACTATATAATATAACTCATAATATCTTGAACAACATATTTGGATTTTCGAAATCAAAGACCTATGATGACCTCCCTAACTTTAAATATGTTGCATATTGGAAGAAACTTATAGGCATAGACAAGTTTGATGTTCATAAACCATCCAACTCCCTTAAACTTAACCATGCCCATTTAATTTTGCATAAATTTATATGTCATATAGTTTTCAATAAGTCTTAAAGAAACAAGTGTTCAATTAAAAAATTGTTTCTTTTATAGTGTATGGACACAAATCACAAAATTTTCACATCACATTACCTCTTTCATACTTCGAATCAAGCGATAACCAAGAATCAAAACTATCTAGGAATGGGTCATATTGTCACTACTGTTGCTCAATTTTATAATGTTAATCTTGATGGTTTAACCCCTGCATTTTTTGTGTAATTCACTCTTATGCACATACAACTTGCTGAGATCGTGGAGATGAATTCTTTGACACTCTGAGACCCCAACAAAAGAACTACTGTGTAACAAAAGAAGACCACTAGATCATCTTCCTCCCACTATCCTCAAGGCGATGACAACTCTTCTAAGGATTTTTTTAAAGAGGATGAAGGATGAAAAGTTATTTTATCCATGTAAAAGATAACCATAAGACTTTGGAGCGATGTCTCAATTTTATGATGACAAAATATCTCAAATGGTAAGGCAGTTAGAACGAATAGAGCGAAACCAACATCATCATAATAAGAAGCTTCTAAAAATTTTTGAATCGTAAGGATTTAAAGTTCCATCCCCCTCATCATCTCCATCGAAATTGTCTTAGTTTTATGATTACCTTTAATCAATAGTATTATAAGTTGAGTTTATTTATATGTACTAATGAAAACTAATTATAATGTGTATAGTAGCTTGAGATTTCAAGTGGCCAAAGTTTGCAAGATTGCATGCACTTGATTTTTTCTAAAAGGAACTAATAGAATGTAATGAATGTGTTTAATTTGCTTAAGGAAAAGCAAAGTTTTAAGGGTAGATAAGTGTGTTTCAGACTATATTTCTAGGTTTTTTTTAAGATATTTTAAGTATTGTTTGTGTTTTAAATTTAGTTAGTAGGAACTTTAGCATCCTTTTCATTATCTTTTAGGTGTTTGATTGTTTCTTCGTATTGTATAGTATTTGAGAGCAAAATATTAGCTCATTTGAGGAATTGGTTGATGCACTTTGATGTTTGGATGCCTAGGTAACAAATGAAGCTTAAGGCAACACCATATTTAGTATAATTGAATTTCAGAAAGCATTAGGTGCACTTATACATCTCTAAATGTTCTTAAATTTTACATTGTTCTAAAAAAACATGTGAGAAGCCTACATATCATATTTCATGACATTTGGAGGTTTATAGATGAAGATAAAACAAAAATATCGAGCATAAGTCAAAGATGAAAAACTGATGTGGCGGGATGACATGGAAAAATAGGTGCAAATTGTGATTTATGATATTTTGGACATAAGAAGACATGAGGAACCCTAGGAGCCACACTTTTGACCTTAGGACACTTCCAAGGCAAAAATATAGGGTTTTGGAAAAGAAAAATGTGTGCAAACTCAAGAATAAAGAGGATAATCAAGATTTAATAAGTGATGTCAAGATTTTCTAGTAAAGGGGGGTTTATTATCTTCATTAGTTCACCTTTTTTTTACTTTCTTTTTTATGTCTAATCTGAATATTATTTATCTGAACATGATTATGAATTACTAAATCTATTTTAAGGATTTTTCTTGAATTGTTTATATAAATTTTACTATATTCATTTAATGCATAGTTATTTGTATTAATTGTTAAACTCATAATCACTTCGAATCAAAAGATTGTTTTGATTTATTTGAGTTATGGTGCGCAACAAAAGTTGGTAACTTAACGAACCTGCATTAACTGATTAATAGGTGATTGAAGAGAGATCTTAATTACTTGTTAATTATCCTTATGATTGCTTCAAATCCAATTGCATTGCTTAGGAGTCGTGTTGTGAACTAAGAGATTACAATTCAACTTTTAGGTAGTTCAATTAGGATTAATTAGTTAGGTATCGAGAGAGGGTAATCAATTATTGGATATCTAGAATTAAACATAATTAAATCAATAAGATAAAAGGAAAATAAACAAAGATAGAAAAACCTTACGTTTCCACTATTGAGTGTCTTTTGTGTTTTTACTTTATTTTGTAGTTTAATTCATTAAGTTTGTTAATTTAGTTTAATTTTTAGTTCTATAACTTTCATTACCTGAAAAAAGTGTAATTCAGATTTTTAGGTGTCTAGAATCAATCCTCGTGAAATCGATATTAGATATACTATAACTTATGACCTGTATACTTACAGTGTAACTAAAACTAGTAAACAAGTGTTTAAAGATTAGCAAAATAATGTTTCAAATTACTTGTTTGAGTACATTCATTCATCCAAGTTTATGGTATAGTTTAGTTCTTATTGATCTAGTTTCTTTCCAGTTCTTTTTTTTTCTTATTTCGGATGTGTCTTTTCTTCCCAATTATATCTTTTCAATTTAGATGTGCTACTTATACGTCTATAGACTTATTCAACATATTTGCTGGTTTCAAGTTATTTCCTTAATTGCCTAAAAGTTTAGTTTAAATGGTTTGTTTATGGAACCGATAAATTTTCATTCTGAGCACTGCCTGTTGCGTTGATTTCTATTAAGATCAAATTCTCAAACTAATTACCAAATTTAATAATTGAAGCTCTTTTTCTTTAAATAAAGTTAAAACCAACTAACTGGCAAATATACCAATCACAAGTAATAAAGTGAGTATTTTAGACTCGAATTATCGCTTCACAGAGATCATTTATAATTAATATTAATGAAAATGGATCACAATTATCTAAAGGAATTAATTTGAGTGATTAATTTAACTAAATTTACCAAACTAGACTAACAGGCTTTCAACTTTGCAAAGAAGACTAACTTTGAAATTTAAAATTGCTTAATATATTAAATAGTCAAGGAAATAGTTTTCAATGATCTAAATGGATTAATTATGGATTAAGGGACTTTTCCTAGGGCAACTTTAGTAAATCAAGACAAGGTTATGATCAAATCAATGTCTTTTCTCTTACTTTTGAAGTTTAAGGCTTGGTCCACCCTTAATTCAACCAAAAGAAGACTTAAAGTACAAGAAGCTTAGTCTAAAAATTCATATTCTCAAATTAATACCCTCTAGATTAACCAATCATTAATCCTATATTAATTAAAATCAACTTATTGATTTTCCAATAGATTAAGAGATTGGTCCTCTTCTTTCACCATTTATCATCTTAATGTTAAATAATCTATTCAAGACAAGCTTTAAGCATTCAAATGCGTAAAAGATAGTCCTTAATCACATCTAAGCATGCATTTACATCATCAAATCACTATTCCTAAACCACAATACTTTCAGCCACTCATTTGAATCAAGAAAGAAAAGATATCATGCATATAACTCATATTCTTGAATATATAAGCTCAAGAGTGAATTTTAATATAAAAGATAAGTTTAGAATGCACCAAATAGGTCTATAAACACGCCTGCAAGTCTAAGATACTTGAGCTTCTAAAATCCATAAAAACAACTTAAATCTACAAAGAAAATTAGAAAAGAAGAAGAACACTAGTTAAGAATCCTAAACTTTGAGAGAATCTAAGGATTGATCTGAAAACATGTTTCTATCTGTCAATTTTTGTTGTTTCTGGCTTCTAGGCCTCCATTTATATGTCAACTGAAAGTGAGAAGCAACTTGTGCAAGTTGCAACCAATAAAATGAAAGATCTAGGTAGAAACTCATCGACCGATACCTAAACAACGCTTAAAACGAGTATAACTTAACTTGACATGAATTGATTATGAAAATACTATAAATTCCTAAGCTATCACTGCCCAACTTAAAAAAATTATGTTCCAACTTAAGTAATCCTATCTTAACAACAAGGTGCATGCAAAATGTATAACCAAGAAAAAGGATATTACATATAGAAGGAAAGAGGCATGTTAAAGACCTTAGTTATGATTTTATTTAAGAATGTTGATAAGAAATGTGATCGTTAAATCAATTACATGTGTCCAAAAATTTTCAATAATGAATACTTAAATTATGCTTCTACCAGGCCTACAATGGGCATAAATAGTTGTTCATCTAACACATAAAGCATTTACAACTCTTCATACCATCTATAACAAATTTTACAAGATGATTGGTAGGCAAAACATGTAATTAGTTATCAAATCAAATATACTCGAGATACATCCTATATGAGAGTACATCAAAAAGAAAATTCTATTGATCTCTAACACAAAATCAATTGAGGCTCTCCAATAGCAAGTAAAGTCCCATGAACACAATGAATAGGAGCATTTTTTCCTAAGCCATCTTGTATGGCCTCAAACATACAATAATACGTATAAAAAACAAATCCACAATAGAGTAAGTTAACGAAACATATTAAGAATATGACAAGACTTCAACATATGCAAATAAGATGCTTGGAGCAATGTTAAAATATACAAATATACACAATAAGTACAACAGTAGGTATGCGTATTAAAAATTTATGAATTTCGTTATTCAAAACTGAGGTTCAGACAGAACTGGAGTTTTAAGATCATTTTTATTTGTAAATTACACTCTTTTTTTCTTTAAAAAATAATTTCAATAATCATCTTTTTTTTTAGTACTAAAAACTTTCATATTCTTAATTTGTTTGAATGCATTGGGATAGTCAAGCCAAGGGCACTAATATGCAGAACTGCCACCCTTTTCCCCAAGAAAGATATCTTTTGCTTCATTTATTTTGAATGCTAAATAATGACTTCCTCCTGCATTTGTATGATTTGCAACCATGACTCTCCTATATGATTCCTTAGCCTTGTCGATTGCAGTTCTTTCCCTGCAAAAATAAGATTCTCAATAAACAAAATTAATTTGTAGTGATCTATAGGACCAACTAACAGAAAGGAAGAGCTTAGGAAAGCACAAGTGTGCACTGAAGATCATGAATGGATAATGCGAGATAAGAATATGGTTCAAGTAGCAATGAATAAAAGCATCTATTTAATGCTTTCAAGATCATTCTCTCTGTTTGACCTAACATATTAATCATGGATTTATGAACTTGGGCATCAACATGTATCTAAAGGCTTTAGAGCTAATAAGGAAGAAAAACCAACTAGGAACTAAAATAAGCAATTATGTCATTCCAGACTCATGGTAGTACTGGCATTTTGTTCATTTTAAGAGGTGGTTTCAAAAGATGATTCCTAGTAGTAAGAAGCATTCATTTGAGAAATCATTGATCAGGGAGTGCTAAAAAACAACTTTCTATGACCTTATCTTTGTGAGTAATTGAATGCTCAGAAAACATAAACCACTTCTTGGCTACTCAAGGTACCTCACTAAGTCTAATTGAGGATAATCAAATTATCAAGTACAAGATCAGGACCTAGCAACTCCAATACTCATTACTTTATGTCAACCATTAAGTAATTTCAAGGCATCAATTATCCTCCTTTCATTCTCTCTGTTTATGTACCATATAAGAGAACGACAAGGATAAATGTAATTAGTTTGAAATCTTAGCAGACACCAGTAAAATGCAGCTTCTATGCTAAAGAAATTTTCTATATCAACAAATATTATATCACATAGTAGACTTTACCTAAAATGCAACTCAAGAACTTGACCCATCCTATGATAGAAATTTGTATTCTTCCAAAAATGATGGAAACAAACCTGACTTCAAGTATTAAAGCAGCTTCTCTCCTTGTCATAATGGCTTGAAACCCACCTTTATAAAATCTATGTAATCTAACAGTTGGAGGTTTTGCTTTGAATGCCTGCCATGCCTGGATGTCATATCTAGTAGCATATGCACTAGCAGCAATAAGCGGTGTGGCTTCAAGAACATTAACAACATGCATATTAAGCATAATGAAATTAAATAATCACCAATAAGCGGTGTGGCTTCAAGAACATTAACAACATGCATATTAAGCATAATGAAATTAAATAATCACCAATCAATAACTAAAATCAGCTAGGTTTCATAATAAATGTCATTATTCTAATAACAACAAAGTGCAGATAATCAACTTTTCTGCAACAATTACAAGTCGAACTACAAAGGCCCCCAAAATATTTTAGCCATTATTAACCTTTTGTGAACACATAATACTGAATCGAACAAAACAAGTAGGAATTGAAATTATAAATACTAAGAATCCAGATAACAACGTCAGTTTCAAGAGATCCACAAATTCTTTACTGGTAACAACAAAAAGATTAGGGTTCTCCCCCTACGTCAAACAAAACAAAATAGGGTTCGTTCAAGGGTCAAACTTCCATAAGGAATTTCGTTGGCTAGAAACCCTAACCACCATGAAACCTAAACAACACCCATCTAGTCCCTTTACCCAAACCCTAGCCATCCTCTCCCACTCAACTGATTTTAGGAATTGCAGTGGCCCGAAACCCTAAGTTTCCTTAAAACCTTACTGAGTCATGTATTCCATCTCCCAACACCCTCGACGACAAAGAAACATCATTCCTTTTCTTCTACTGCCTCTCTAACCCACAACACTACTTCCCTTTTTCACAACATAAGCTTATAACGTCAATCAACTCTCCATGAATTCTATCACACACTGACTTTTTTACTTGAAAATTTAGATCGCTTGACCTAAATACACTAAACATGAAGAAAGAAGCCTAAAAACTCGTTCTATAGCTCCTACATCCTGGGTTTGGAAGATTTTATGAAACCCCTCTTTTCGGCTTCACTAACGGGATGTTTGGTTGAGGGGAATGCCTATTCCATTCCTCCTCTATTCCTAGTATTAGCTCATCACCTTGTTTGGTAAAAAAAAAAGGACACAGAATACATATTCTGTGGATTAGCCATTCTCCCAATTTGCGGAATAGCTAAAGATTGCCCTCCCCTGTCTTTACCTATTCCGAGTGCTCGGAATATGTATGAAAAATTAAAGACAAATTTATCCTTCTCTGTCGGTGAATCCTTGGTGACGTGGGTACAAAAGAGAGGAGGTGAGAATGACAGATTTTTAGTGCTCGTCCATGGTGTGGCTGAAGAGTTCGAAAGGGTTGTTTGGTTTCGTTGCCTCTGTCTCCAAGCTACACCGGACAGAAGTTAGGCGTCACACGGCACTGGGGTTACTATCACCTGGGGTCGTCATCACCTCTACTCTCAAAGAGGCCATCGCTTGGGGTAGCCATCGCCTATACTCTCGGAGAGTCCATCACCTCGGGTCGCTGTCGCCTCTGCTCTCGAAGAGACCATTGCCTCGAGTCGCCTTCGCCACTAGTCTCGGAGAGGCCATCGCTTAGGGTCACCATCGCCTCTGCTTTAGGAGAGTCCATCGCCTCGGGTCGTCGTCACCTCTGCTCTCAGAGAGACTATCGCCACGGGTCGCCTTCGTCACTGCTCTCGGAGAGGCCATCGCCTGGGGTCACCATCGCTCTCGTCTCTCGACATCGCAAATCGTCTCCTGAAGCTGTCGTCGTCGCCCCCTTTGGAGCTCTCGCCTGGCCTTGAATCCGCCGTTATTAATTTTGATTAATAATTTTAATTAATAATCTTTATAATTATTTATAATTTTTACGTTAAAGTAAAATTATTAAATATATAAATAAATAATAAATAATAAATAATATTAAAAATATCTTTAATATTAATATCTTTAATAAAATCAAATATTTATAATTATTAAAAATATTATAATTATTAAAGATA
>JAOXYD010131863.1:0-10943 GCA_028565735.1 Pinacopodium congolense | reverse complement strand
AACTCAAATCATTAGTGATTAAGCATGTTTTGTTATCATCAAAACCAAGATTGGAACCTCCCTTGGTTTAACAGTTTAGTTTAATTTCCAGATTATATATCTTTGATTTACTTTAAATAAAGTTCAATTAAGATTATTAGGTGTCTAAATTCAATCCTCATTAGATTGATATCAATTATACTATAAGTTACAACCTGTATACTTGCAATGTACCTAAAACTAACAATCAATAAAAAATGGCAAAAACACCTATATTTATAGGCCTAGAACTTTAAACTAATCGTTTTACCATTTCCTAACATTATAATGCATTAAACACAAGTTTCAGTTGAATGTAGATATCATGAACGCAAGGTGCAGGATACCAGGTCGAGAAACCCGGGCAACCACCCCCTATGTGCTGATCGCTAGCACATCCAGGGCCCCGGCGCCCAACTCAGCTGGAGAGGCCTAGCCTGATCTCAGAAGTTCTAATTCGGTTCGGATAGACTGAATTCGAGAACGCTTTAGCCCCTGGAATCAATAAGAAAACAAGTGCTAAGTTTCAAATCAGTGAATAAACCGAAACGAAAGAAGAGACGTTTCTCACTCGGTAGACATGGCTACCCTTCTATGATGACCAGGCTAAGCCTGAGGAAGCGCACCATAGCCCAGGTTTTTGACTATTAGATCATGATATTCACTTCGGCTTGTTGACCAATCACACTATGATTGCTTGACCATGTCTTTAACTAGTCGACCAGAACAATCTTCCACTAGTCGACTAGTTCACTCCTCATACTAATTTTCACGTCATTTTTTACACCAAATTCATTCTGAATCAACTATTTCCTCATTCATACACATGATAAAATATTGCAAACATCATCAAGGATATCTTAACTCCATTTTGCATAATTCGACTCAAATACACAAATTAACACAATCATATTCATGTAACTTACTAACTTTCCTTAACAACTTATCTTACTAATTTCAACTTCAACTTTTTACACAATTATGCACATTTGCACATTAACTTACCACTTCATTTATTACATTCATTAACCAATCCACATAAGGCATAAGTCTTATCAATATTCAATTCACTTATTCATTAACCATTTAACCTAATCTCCATACATGCTCACATCAATTCAACAAAAAAACTAATTTAATCGATCTAGAGGATATTCATACACATTAATTGCATAAAAATCCTCTTGATTATGCATCCTATATACAAATCACTAAACATGAATACAATATACAAGATGTGAGTCCTTAAACACTATGGTAAGTCCAAGAAGAGACTTACATAAAAACTCACTTATAATTACATATCAAAATCGACTCTTAAACTTATTCTTCTATCTTTAACTTCAAGTTTAACTCCAATTCTCTTTCCATATTTTTCTTTATCTATCTTTCTTTAACTTGTCTAAATACTTCAAACCATGTTCTTCAACTCTAAGGTTTAACATACATGCATCTTTGCGATACATTTCCTTTAAACCTATCTTAAACACAACAAACTGTACAAATACATTAATAAAGACATTTTGTTATCATCAAAACAAAGGTGAAACCACCCTTTAGTTCAACATTCTTTCCCTTTTTTAATGATGATAAGACGATATGATATTAGAAGTACACAACAAGTAAATATTGAAACAAATTACAAACAAATGCAAATAAAGAAAAAAAACATAAACAAACCATAAATAGATGTAAACAATTTATTACTCTTTTCTAATATCATACTTTTTCTCCCTTTTTTGTAACCATTAAAAAGTATACATACAAAAAGGTATAATACACAATACCAATACACAAAGTTTACATTTAAAAATAATCACAAATTCTTCTCCTCTTTTTCAAACAAACTTTCCCAAAGTCACTTAAAACTTTCACACACCATTTGAATTACTTAACTACGCTCCCTTTTAATAAAACACACTTTGAAAAACTCAAAATATCATATCATAAAAACTCAAAAAGGGACATCATCAACCAAGATCTTATTTCAAAACCATATTATCATAAAAAATTACAACCAACATGATCAAAAAGTGATTAATATCCTAAAATCACATAGACTTGATACCAAAGAAATGAGACTTATCTATACCAATTGTTAAACAAGATTTGATATCAATTGTTGTAACTGCTTACAACAAAATGCAAATTCTAAAAATATTAAAACAACCTATCGCAATTGTTGATACCAATTATTCAAAAAGGACTTATTAATACCAATTATTTAAAAAGGACTTATTAATACCAATTTTAACAAAAACAAGTCCAAGATAATCGCTAATAGTTGATCACACTTAAATCATCAAATTGCATAATCAACAAATATCACTTATTGAATCCAAAAGGGATAATCTTCCTTTTTACACAACCAAAGGCAAAGAACCAAAAATCAATTTCAAAAAAGGATGTAAATCATCACATGATACAACTAATTCATTTTTAAACACAACTCTAAAAGTTGTTTCAAAATTATAATATTTGTCACAAAAGCATCAAACTTCTAATTTTTGACAACCCCCCTAATTAATCAAATTATGCCACATTTTAAAAAATTAACAATTTAAAATTTTAACCAACTAAAAACTTCACAATCTATGGCTCCTTTTAAATTCATGCATTATCATTTTTAAAGCTTCAAAACTTTTTATAACAAGGTAGAAGATGTATGAAGAGAGTCATAACTACACATAAAAATCATCATTCACAAATTAAATTCAACTTTCCCTAAGTTGAATACAATCTAACACAAAATGATTTCAAATCAAAACATCAAATTTGTCTCCTAAATTCATGCATTGCCACAATTTAAAACTTATACGATAAAGAATAAGCACATGAAAGGAATAAACATGCCAAATGCACATCAAATGTCATAATTCAATAATATCATTTAAAACTCTCCCTTTCATAAAGATTTCTAGTATTAAGTATTGCTCACCCCTCCCCCCACTACAATGCAATAATTAACAAAACTCTATCTCATGATGAAAAAAATCAAACAACTTATTAATTAAAGCATATGAGATTCAATAACCAAATATCATGCTCCCCCAAAGTATATGCATAATGCTCCAATACCAAAATTTTCAATCATTATTAGAAATCAAATGTTACTTAAGGGTTTTAAAACGTATTTTAAAAACTCTAATGCCATCAAACTCTTCACACTCCAAAAATCATGCATTTTTAATAAAGTTCATGCATTCTTAGAAAATTTCAACTCCCCCTAAGCAAAACGATTTTCAAGTTTTAAAAAATATCCAAAATTTCTAATGACATGCCTAAGACTTCCATATGAATAAACTAAATTTCATCTTATGAACTTTTTAAAAACATACTTTAGGGAACTTACAAAATGTGTGATTTGTAATATTGAAAAATCTAATGCATTATGAAACTTTAAAACTTTTTATAAATCAATGTATGGAGTCAATTCATCGAGATCAAAATCATTGAACAATCTAGTAAACATCCTCAATCAAAAATATCAAGGTTCCACCTCAATAGAGGCAATTTTTCACATTTATTAATTTAAAAAACATGAGGGGGATTAATGAACTCCAAAATTCATGGTTAACAATGAAATATGCAATGATTCTTTTATATGTTCCCTTTTCCATCATTTATCATGTTAGACATATTATACAATCACTCAAAATGTTAAAATGCATCAAGAACCCAAATTTATGCACTTTCCTTCATAAACTACTAATGCAAAAAGATCTTTAAAATATCAAGCCTATACTAAGTACATTTGATAAGTTGGGCTTAAAAAATTGTTAATTTTCCTAGTCATGAAAAACCTAATCATGTAGAAATGTCATTTGTAAACCTTTCAAATCATTAAGCAGCATTCTAAAATTTTTCAAACTCATCAAGAACCTTATAAGCTATATTCATTTATTCATAAACATGATTTCTAATGTAGGAACATGTCAAGACTTAAAGACATTTAATTAATTACCTTAATTTAATTAATGACATCAATTATTAATCAAGAATATTTAATAAGACAATGATGTATGAAAATTTGACATTCATGACTCTAAACCATCCAAATCAATAAATAGCACTCAAGTCATTTTTAACATCCAAAATAAAAATAATCATATAAGTCCATTTTATTCATTAAACTATAAACAAGACCAAGGTGTAACTCCCTTTTTCATTTATCATCAACTTCTTTACTTGAATTCTTTACTTTCATGGTCCAACAATGCTTATTGGTGATTTTCCTCTTCTTTCACTCTTAGAGATACCCTTAACATACTCATAAAACAAATTCAATAAACCTTTGATACCCATATCATCTTGGTTCCATGGAGGTTAGTAGCATACCCCATCATGACCATTTGTAAAATCCTTCACATTTCTTAAACGGTTATAACAAAAATATTTAACATGTATAAAATGTCCATAATATAAGCAAAACAGTGGTGCATGCTCCCATATGCATTTCTATGGTCATACCTAGATCTAGAGTCATAGAAACTCCTAGATGCATCATAAAAATGGAATGTGCTCTCATGTTATTTCTATATGCTTTTCTAGATGTATACAATCTTTCTTGAAAAGCTTCTTATCGATAATATGCATGAGATGCATTCCATGACCTATGATGAGCATTAGACACATTCTTAGGAACCTATAAATGCATATAGGGTGCATGAGTATGTGTAAGCTGAATTTGCCTCATTGGTGGCCTAAATGCATTATTTTGGATGATGTGCATCAATAAAGAAATTGTGTCTATTTTTAGACACATACACATTGTTTTTACATGAAAGCCTAGATCCATATATAAACACATGTTGATTTGTTTCTATATGAAAGCCTAGATCCATATATAAACACATGATGATTTTTCTTAGAATGGGAACTAGATGATGATGGCCTAGATATTGATGAAATAGTCTCTATAGGTTGCTTAGATTCTTCTTTCTCTTCCAAATTCTTTCTTTTAACAAATTTGATCATACTAGAGGAAGTTTCACTGTCACTTATATAACCTAGACCATGTCTATCATTTACCAATTTTTAAGCACATGACATGTTTTGTAATTTTTCATTTCCCTTAGTGAAATTATTCAAAGAGTTCTTGAGGGATTTTACTTCCTTTCCTAGTAAAACATTATCCTCTCTCAATCTATGCTCAATATTATTCTCATTCTTTAGTTCTAATTGTTTCTTTAAAACATATTTCCTTCTACCAATTTCGCACACTGTCATGTTTTACCTTCTTTGATTTTAAGTCATGCTTAAGTTTCTCATTTTCTATTTTGTTGGAATCAAACAACTTAAAGGTTTCTTTATGCCTAGTGAACAATTTCTTCCTATTCTTAAGCAATATTATAAATCAATTACATCTCCATCATTACAATAATTTCAGAAAGATTTTTCATCATCATTTGTACAAGAATTTAAACAACAGTGTGCGTCTTCATAACAAGTGTAAGAACCTTCATCTTTAGATGACTCATCCCTCATTCCTTGGATTTTCCTAATACCTTCATACATTACCTTTAATCTACACTCTATCTCATTAGCTTATGTGTATATTGAAACATGATCAAACACATTATCTAATGCACAATGTAAAATATTCAAGGCTTTATTATTTAAAAACAATAGTTCCATATCCTTATCGTTTCATTCTTTTTCTACCTTGGGAACTAATTTTCCATTTAGTAATTTTATAGGGACTTGGTAAATGTTTATAACTATGTTATATTAATCTACAGTCTTACCTATTATGAAACATTTAATTATCTTTTTTTCCAAATTAAAAGGTTACCTCCAACAAACAAAGGGACATAATTATGCAATCTTCTAAAAGTGCCATCTATTTTTACTCAGTAATTCGTTAAAATTATTTTAACATGAAACCTATACTTTGATACCAATTGTTACTCCTTATGGCACCAAAGATGGGAGTGTAAGTTTAGGTATTTAAAATTTTCTTTATCAGTTCATCATTATCTAAGTTCACCAATTCTTTAATATGCAAAAGCTAAAAATTGAATTCCTAATTCACCGAATTAAATGAATAATGAAGCAGAAGTTAAATAAATAATAATTCAATCAATATAAATAGTTAAAAACAACTTATGAATAAATAAAGGAGAAGAGAAAAGAATACAGCAATTGATTTATATTGGTTCAGATATGTCCACTTTCTCCTACATCCAGTACCCAATAAACCTCATTGATATTTTCACTATAACAACAAAAATACAACATTAGTTTATAAATCCTTTTTCAAGGTTCAAGGATACTCTTTCACAATCCTTTTTTAAGATTTAAGGATAACCTTTTCGAAGGCTAAAGAATAACCATAACTCTCCTTTTTCTAAGTTTTAAGGATATCTCACAACAACATAAAGCTCTTTTCTAAATTTCAGTCTTCTTATGATACCTTCTAAGATATCCCTCTTGACTCACCAAGGTGTTCAAAAGCTCAGGCTACACTTGAAATGAATGCAACACACATACTTTATAACATCCACAAAAAACTCAATCATCATGTTACCAAAATCTTATAAACAATGCTCAAATAATTTGTATGATTGTTCCTCACACACTTGATTTATAAAACTTATGCAAACATACCTATTTATAAGCCTAGAACATCAAACTAACTATTTGTTATTGTTTTCCAACATTCTAATGGATTAAACATAAGTTTCCATTGGTTTTTAGCCAATGGAGTGCAATCTTCACTTCGACTACTCAACTAATTCATTGACTAACTAATCCAACTGGTCAGCCATTTTATTTCTTATAGTAGTTTTTATGTCATTTTTCACACAAAATTCATTTAAAATCAACTCTTAACTTATTAATACACATTTTAAAATATTCTAAACATCATCAAGCATATCTTAAATCCATTTGACATAATTCGACTCAAATACATAAATTTACACAATCATATTCATCTAATTGACCAATTTTCCTTAACAACTTTTGTCACTAACTTCAACTTTACCTTTTTATTCAATTATACAAATTACCACATTAACTTACCGTTTCATTTGTCACATTCATTAATCAATCCCCATAAGGCATAAGTCTTATCAATATTCAATTCATATATTCACTAACCATTTAACCTAATCATCCATTTATTTACACATACCTACATCAATTCAACACCAAAACCAATTTCATCCATCAAGAGAATATTTACACACAACAATCACATAGAAATTCTTTTGATTATGCATCGTAGATGCAAATCACTAAACATGAATCTGATATGCATGACGTGAGCTCGTAGGCACTATGATAACACAAATTCACTCATAATAACCTATCAAATTCTACTCTTGAACTTAATATATTTCTTTAACTTTGAGTTCATCTCAAATGCTTTTTCCATCCTGATCTTTATCTATCTTTCTTTAACTTGTCTAAAATCTTCAAACCATGTTCTTCATCTTCAATTCTCAACATACATGCGTCTTCATGATACGTTTCCTCCAAACCTATCTTAAACACAATAAAATCCACAAATACATTAGTAAATACATTTTATCATCATTAAAAAAAATAGAACCACCTCTTTATTTAACACTATTGTATTTCTTTGAGGGCTTAATATTTCTTTATCCAAAGAATATTATAAAAGTTACTTTTTACCTATAAAGAAGATTATATAACAGTTTCTCTCCACCCCATTAGAAGAAAATCATAGTAAATTTCTGAGAGTAACTTGGAGAATAGACATAGGCAAGGTTTAATTATCAAACAACTATAAATCAATTTATAGTCTCTTTACTTACACTTTTTATTTAATATAAGTTTGTATGATTGATATTAAAACATACTAACATCGTCATTATCACATTAGAAATGTTTTAAGATGATTGTGAAAGCAGCAAAACCTATAGTATAATTTTATTACATCTAATTCAACCTCCTCTTGGATGCCACAGGGACAAATAAGTATGTATTGATATTGATAGATGTGTTAAGGTATGATGGCTACTTATGTATTGATATTGATAGATGTGTTAAGGTATGATGGCTACTTATTGGGTTATATTTTTTAAATGAATTTAGGTTTTGATTAGCAAAAAACTTTGCAAACCAATTTAACCCATAAGAAAAATGGTTAGGAAGTTGATGAATTGATGTAGTCAATTTTTCAAACCAATGAACTCGAGCTAGACCAAATGAGTAAACAATGAATTACACCAAGACAACATGATACCACTAAAACTAGATGTATTAATAGTTTTGCATATTTGGTAGCTTTTGATCGTGAAATGTCGTAATTTTTAATTTTATATATGGCAACTCTAAACTTTGACATATACAAAAGAAATGTGGCAAGTCCTAACGATGACACATGGTACTTCCATATGATGATGGCTGCTAACACTAACTCGTATTCTATCCTTTTATGTGACACATGATTGGTTCAAATTGCATCATATTTGGAAATGTGGCTAAATGTATTTATGACATATGTGAACGTTAAACTCGTCGATATATGAGGCACAAGAAGCATATGGACTTATAAGTGACTTCTTCCATTAGCATGTGCCATATATTCTAGTAACATGATTGTTACAGTATTTCCAATCTCGTGAGAAGGAATCTAATAATGACACCATAATCAAGATCCAGGTTATGATGATATATTATAACCAAAACTAAAAGTGGTGGATGGTGGTGAATGACAACAGATGCCGACGACTAACAATGAATGATGGTAGAATACGGGGAAAGATTTCAAACAATAATGTGATGAGTTCTAATAATAATAATAATAATAATAATAATAATAATAAAGAGACAAGGCTTTGATACCAAGTCAAAATAAATGAGAAAGAATAAAGTATATATTACTTATGGTAACATACATATAGGGAGTACATTAAATAATTGATATACATAAATCAGAATAATATCAAAATGTTTTAACATTCCAAATATAAATTGATCGAATGGAAATTTTATTTTAGACATAAAAAATCATGTCCAAAAAATTCTAATTAGGAGTTTATTAATGGTCTTTTTTATAACCTTATAAAGTCTTTTACATCTCATTTTCTTTTCAATATGGGATTTGACAACATCTTCTATATGTAATATTACGATTTTCCCTCTCAAATTTTGATACTCTTATTAAAGGTTAATCCACAATCAATAATTTTACAGCACGTTTGATATCACTTTTCGTTTTATTTTTTATTTTTTATTTTTTATTTTTGTGTATGTATATTAGTTTTTGTGTTATTTTTTAAATTTCTATACTATATTATGATGTTGTCTTTTTTAATTTCTGTATTATTTTTATTAATTTCAGTATTTTAAAAAAACAAAAATTAAAAGTTGAAAACGGAATGAAAAACAAACAAGTCCTTAGTTCTTTTTTATATAAAATCAAATTCATTCATATGCCTCCTAACCCATTATTTAGAATCTTCCCTCTTTTTATGTAGAACTAGTTCATCCTTTTACCTCTTTAATGAGAAGTTTGACAAGAGTCCCTCATTGCACACTATCCTCTTCCTGGCACCATCCCTTATCGTCATCGTCCTTGGGTCAAGAGGATCATCTTTTGTTTGATTTGCCCTTCACTTAACATCGTATTAACAGAGGTCCTGTCTCATGCCGCTTGTCATAGTTCAAGTTTAGACCAGCCTAACAACAATCCTATTTCAAACTTAACATAATCATAACTCGAGAATAACTACCTAAAATTGTATTAATAGTCTTTTGTATAGACTTATAAATATTTTCGTCTCTTCTCTCATATATGAAATTTGACGTCTTCCTCTAATATGAGATGTCATAATCTTCCCCTTTTAATATCCTCGTCAATTCTTGTTCAACAATCAAGAACCTTTCTCCTCTTCTGATCTAAAATCAATTCATTCTTACATTGCTCATTCTACATTTTAGATTTTTCCGTCATTTTTCCGTTGTCAAACTGGTTCATACATATACCTTCTTCGACTAGAAGTTTTCGAAGAGCCATGCGTTACTAACTACCCTAACATTAGCTTTAGTAACTAACCTCGTCATCCATTGTTAATAAAGGCCCATCAATCTGTGTGTATGCCATCTCTAACCATCGTACTAGCAACAAATCTCGATAAAAGTTGAATTTCAGATTGGTTCAGTAATAATTCCATCCCGGGTTTAGTAGAATCACAACCCAAAAATAACTAATTAAAACTTGATTAGTAGTCTTTTCTATAAGTTTTTAAATCCTTTTACCTCTCCTTTTACTTTCGATATGAGATTTGCCATTCACCTCTCATGTAAGATGTCACAATCTCTCCTTATCAAGCCCTTAATGTTTTCATCGAAGTTTGAATCACAAATGTAAAATCTTTCCTCTTTTTCTGAAGTAGAACTGGTTCAGTCTTCTACCCCGTCCACCTTTTTGACTAAAACTGAATTAAAAAGTACATTATTTATAGCCTTATTATTGGTGTTACCAAACGTCCTCGTTATTTCTGATTGATACAGGCTCACCAATTTTTGTTTGATTCATTCTCAACTCAACATCGTATTAATAAAGATTCGCTCTAGTACTAGTTGTATAGTTTAAATATAAATTGAGCAAACAATATATTATAATGACAAATTAATATGGCAGTACCGGAATCATAAGTAATCTTCTAAAAATTAGAAATTTACCTTATGCCATGTCATAAATGCTATACATGAAATGAAGCTTAATCAAAACTAAACAATCAAAATTAAGCAAGGTAATGTGATTATAGCAAAGTTATAGCATATCATATAATATTAGATAGAAAGAAGGATTCAACTATTAGATATCATAAAGAGAAATATTGTATACATTAATAAATAATTCAAACTATATAAGAATATTTTAAACATCTACAGTTATAATATAAAAATAACTAAACAATCGATATATCATTACCATTTATAGATCG
>JAOXYD010131852.1:0-10944 GCA_028565735.1 Pinacopodium congolense | reverse complement strand
GGACCCTTTGGTTATTAATTTAATTTTTATAAATATTTGTGTTGTTTATTGTGCTTAAACCCTACAACAAATCGAGATTGTGAGTTGGGTAATTTGTGTTAGATGTACAATGACAGTTGGAATTTAATAGACCTATAGACAACAAGGTATTGATTTATAAGGAAAAGATTTCAATAAATTAATATACTGCCTATAGGATAGCTTCACATCTAGTTAAAGGTTTAGGAAAGGGTTTGCATGTCTAGAGATCCCAAAGTTAATCCTAAATTTATTTAGCTAGTGACATTTAGTTAAACCTTGAGAGAGGGTAGCTAAAATATTAGGTAATCTTGGGCCAAATATAAATTAGATTAATTAACCAAAGGGAAATAAATAAGGATGACGACAAATCCTATGCTTAAATCCTGTTTTTCTCCGAATTTTCTGTTTGCTGTGTTTGCGATTGGTTGTGTTGCTCGCTGCTTCTCCTAAATTTGTCTGCGTTCGATTTATTTGTTTATTTTATTTTATTTATTTAAATAGATTTCTTGAACAAAGTGTAAGCCAAATTGTTAAGGTGACTAGATACAATCCTCGTGGGATCAATATCCATTCTTTACTACAAGTACGACCCGTATACTTGCGGTTTTGAGCATAAAACTCGTAGTAGTTTGTTTTTGCGAATTACTCTCAACAGTTTTGTCATCACCAAGAAGGGAGGTATTGTTAAACCAAAGGAGGTTCCATCTAATTTTGATGATGTTAAAACATTTTTATTACAAATATTTTTGTTTAAGTGTATTGTAAGAATAGGTACTTTAGAATGAAGATGAAGTGCAATAACTAAAAGGGTTTGGAGGTGATATCGTTCAAAGAAGATCGGTCGACTGAAAACTTAAGATCAGTCAATTGAATGCATAAAGTCTAAAGGTCAGTCGATCGAATAAGCATTGGTCTACTGAATGAGTCAAGCCTTCAAAGATCAGTCGACCATATGGGTATATGTTGACCAAATGGAGCAAGAGTGGAGATTGGTAGATTGCATCTGTGTACAAGTCAATCGAATAAGAAAAAACAGAAGGTCGATTGTTTAACTGTTAGCTATCGGTCAACCAAATGAGAAGATTACAGAGAAAAAGATAAGGAATAATCATATCATGCAATGGTAATAATTCTTAATGAGGAAGTTGAACATTGGAGATTGCATAATGGCTAATTGATCCTAGTTAAGATTATAAAGGGTAGGATTAGAGAGGGGAGATAAGACAAGTTTTTTTAACAAGTTGAATTTTGAGATTATCTGTGTTTTATAAGTGTATGAGCTTTCTCTTTACAGTTTTTTGTTTTATAAGACTTGGTATTATCGTACAAGTGACTTAGTTTATTGTAATCACGAGTAAGGTTATTCTTGATCCTTCAAAAATATCTCTACAAGTTTGTTCTTGAGCCTTTAAACAAGAAAAGAGAACATTAACCTTGATCCTCAAAATGATTTTGTAAGCTGTCGTTATAATCTTTTCAGTTGTATTATTTATCTCTTTTTCAATAAGTACAAGTTTGTTTCATTCTATTTTTCCATTTTTTCTCTATTTATTTAGCTTCCATAAATTTCTTTATAATTTTATTTTTGTGATTTGCATCAAGTTTTTAGAACCTAATTCACCCTCCCCCTTTTAGGTTCCATTTAGGACCAACACAGGTGCATGAACATAAGAGTAACTAGGAGACCAAGCAAGTTATAGGACGTCGCATAAAAAAGAACTTCAAAAATGAAGTGTCAAGAACTTATATAAAGAACAATGACAGAAGATAAAAATTAAGCCGAGCATCTAAGAATTCTGATGGACTTTATGAGCCTTGGCTTCATCATCAATTAGCAGGTTATTACTAGACCCCTGGTATAGGTCACTAATTTATAGATTAATCTTGCATTATTGAACATGTTGCAGATGAATGCACAATTTTATGGCTTGGCCAATGAAGATCTGAAGCTCATCTAGTCAACTTGTTATAAATCTGCGACACATTCAGATATAATGGTCTCTCCGAAGATGTTGCAAAGATAAGATTGTTCATGTTCATGTTGAAGGACCGAACTAAGGCTTGGTTAAACATCTTGAATGTAGAAAATATCACGATAAAGGTTTAGCTAGTACAAGCTTTTCTAGCCAAGTATTTCCTCCTAATGAAGACCATCCTTGCTATCTAAACTTAAGCAAAAAAAATCCAATTCATTCCTAGAATAAACCAAAGGTAAGTGCACCATATCAATAGGTAGTATAAAATGGAATAAAACCAAGCATCATAGTCAAGAGACCAAAGTGCAAAAATATCAAATTAAATGAGGCGTGACTACTTAGATAAATAAGATTTTATTGACTTGAAAGATACAAAAACCTAGCTATGGAGATGGATGAGAAGAGGTTATCTTGAAAGTGCCTAAAATTGACAAAAATAGGAGTATTTATACTGCCACAAGTGGTTGTTACTTTTTAGAAATGGTTAGGCTTTTATTTACTCAAGTTATCCCTTAAGAATCACAAAAACAATGTTGTTTTGTTAACTCTATTTAGGTCCCAGAAATTTGTGGCTTCTACCACAATTCATAGTTTCTGCTCTAACTCCTTCTATACACCTCCAATGGCCATGAACATTGGTATGTAGATTCTTCACATGATGATCTAGCTACCTGGAAAATTTCATAGTATTTATAGCTCTATAAGTACACCTAATGCCTTCTCTAATTCAGTTGTACTAAATCTAGAGCTCAAATGAGCTTGTCTTGTTCTTTCCTTTGTGCACACCTTATGGCTTGTCAAATAACCTTGGACTTTTGGTGTGTAACTTCATAACAAAAATAGTTGAGTCCTCAAATTGATTCCAACCATTTCTAGTTCAAAACATGCCTCAAATGCTCACAAAATTACTTCCTTTTGTGTCTTTGAGCTCCTTTTTTATTCTTTCCAATCTAATTAAGTCAAAATAGCTTTAAACCTGCTATATAATCAAAAGAATCATAAATAAGGAAACTTTATAGATATTTAAGATTGAAAACAAACTAAAACATGATATAAAAACCAATATAAATCAATCCTAGCAGAACGTCCCCCACTTAAATTGTTGGTTGTCCCCAAGAAACTCACGTAGACACTCAATTGAACATCCTCTAAGGATGGTTAAAGGTTACTTTAGAAACTTAGTATGACTTATTCGACTAAAGATAGCTAACACCAAATAACACAAGCTTGATCATGGATAAACACATATGGTTATGAAACATGAGAAAAACCAATTCCTTATTATAATACTGAATCTTCAAGACAGTAAAAGTGCTATGCAGCCAATCATTCTTATTTATTGATCATTTAGTTCAAATCCTTATTTTACTTATTCAACCATGAAAGATCCTTTAAAAGTGTTATGAAACCAATCATTCTTATTGATTCATAATTTAACTTGCTAGGCTTTATGCCAATTTCCAATTTCAACTCAATTCACAAAAATCTATCCAAAAAACACATTATTTAACACACACTTTATTTGATGAGCACATTGTTTAACACACACTTTATTTGATGAGCCTTATAAGCTTGGTTGAGAGGTCACTTGGTCTTTCTACATAAAAGTGAACACCTTATCATGAATACTCTTGATTATTCAACCAAGTCACTTTAACCATTATATAGTATAAACCGGCAGAGTGAATTAAACTTACTCGTATATTGATTTTAACTTTTTAAAAGTTTTAAAAAGCATTCAAACAAGAGATATCAAAATGATTATTGAGGGTACATTTTACAAAGTCATAAAATAACACAAACTTCCTTGTTCACCAATATTCCTAACAAGTTTATTAAACTTCCAAATTTATTCATATAATTGAATTCATCGTGCGTATATGAGTTTCCATTCTAAATTTCCATGCAAAGACACTTAGAACTTCTTTCAATTTAGCATTATGAAAAAAATAATTTTCCATGTTACATTCATAACCATAATTAAGAAATCCATGTTCAAGTAAGAGTTACCCAATACCAAATATACCACTCACATGCATCACATCAAAATATACTAACTAACATTTAATCAAACTTAGCATGATTTCCATTAAAAAAGACCAAGTTACATATAAAAAAACTTGCAATAATCCAAGTGTGACATGAATATCATCTCATTTGCCACCCACACATAATATGAACATTGTCCTTAATGTTCATGCAATCAAAATAATGCACATAAAGTAGGAAAAGAGAAAGAGGAAAGTTCCTTGAAAAAGATAATCTAATAACTCATCACAACCATCCCTACAAGCCTATAAAAGAACTCAAAACAACTAAAAGATAAGAATTAAACTATAATGAAATGTAAATGAAATAATGGTAAAGAAAAATGACAAGAAACTACGATCCTACTAAAAAGTATGAAATACGAGTCAAGGAGGAAAAGGTAAAGTGTCATAAAGGAAGAGGCTCTCCTCGGAGTCATCTACCAATCTAGGCATGTATAGCTTAGCTCATTTGCCATTTACCTTAACAGAGTTTTCATTTCATCTCTGTACTTCAAGACTCCCTAATGGAAAGACTTATATCACCTCAAATGGACCATGTCACATCAACTTAAGCTTCCTTGCAAAAAAAAGAAGACGGGAGTAATAGATTAATACCTTATCGCATATCTTAAAGTCTCAGTATAAGAGTTGTTTGTTTATGACATTTCTTCACACGCTCCTTATACAGCTTCGAAATGTGATAAACATCAAACTCTTCGAGCTCATGAAGCTACACACATATTTTTGCAACTATACAAGACAAATTAAAATTAAAATTAAGAAATTTAGTGGCTCAATATCTACAATGCTCTAATTGAACTAGAAGACGGCAAGACTTACCATACACTATCTTAAATGGTGACATGACTATTAGTGCTTTAAAGGCGGTCCTATATACCCAAAGTGCATCATCTAGCTTTAAAGACCAACCCCACTAAGAAGTACTAACGGTTTTTTCTAAAATTTTCTTTAACTTTCTATTAAAAACCTCGACCTAACCACTAGTTTAAAGGTGTATTGTGTAGCAACCTTGTGAGTTACTTCATAATTGGCTAGTGTTGAGTCGCTTATCAAACTAACCACTAGCTTTATGCTATATCACAAGTATATGAGTCATATAATTGTAATATAACAGTATTAATCCCACGAGGATTAGGTTTAGTCATCATTTAATTTATTTAAACTCTGTTTAAGACAAAATTTCAAACAACAATAACTGAAAAATAAATTAAAGCTAAACAAACAAGTAAAGGAACAAAATGCAGGAATTTAGAACTTCAAGGTTTAAGACTAGGAATTATTTCTAAAACTATTTCTTTCCCTCTTAGTTTATTCATTCCATTATGTTTGACCCAAGATTTCTTAAAGTTTAGTTACCCTATCTCAAAGTGTATCTAGTTTTCCCTAGTTGAAACAAGATAGAGTTAGTCTTGCAATTTCTTAGTCTACAAAATGTTCCCTAAATATTCAACTAGATATGAAACAGTCCTATAGGTAATAATAGTTAAGATCTCTCTTCATCCACTTAAAAACTTGATGTTTATAAATCTATTAGGTCTCGTTGTACAGATCAACACATATTTCTTAGCTCAATCTCTCAATCTATTATAAGATGAAATATCACAAACAATCATTCATTCAATAAATAAGGAAGAGTTTCACAAAATAGTTCAAGAGTAATTCCTAAAAAGAGTTTAACTACTCAAGACGAGGAAAAATGCATCAATCAAGATGTTTTCCATACAAAAAAGTAGAAAAGAGAGAACAGAATAAAGCTATATGAAGCTTGGAACTCTTCTCTCCCCTCCTTCAATGGAAGTTAATGTTTCTTGATGATTCCCAAGATGGATGATGTTTCCTCTTTTGGATAGCCACCAAAAATTCTTTCTTACTTCCTTTAGTTTGTCCTAAGGAGATGTGTGGAGGCTCCTATGGTTTCTAACCCTTAAAGATGTCCAAAAATTGCTTTCAACTTATAAAATCCTATATTAGACATATAATAGGCTCATCTCCATTGTCAAGTAACACGAGGGTGACAAAACGTTGGTTTTAAGGTAGTGTCACGATCGTGCATTGTGTAATTCACTAGCACTCTTTTGTCTTTTGCCTCTAACTTCTTTTACGTACCTTTGATTGACTTGAAATTTGATATGCGAGCTCATCACATGTTCTTACACTTTATAAAATTTTATAGCCATCTAAGCCCAACAATTGCATCTAATGCACCATCTAACTCACCTAATCAAAATTTAATGCTGAATTGAGTTTCATTTGTTACCTACTCATACAAATATCGATGTGCATCAATGTATTCAACAAATAAGCTCAAATATTATTCCCAAACACTAGAAATACATTAAGAAACAATAAAACACATAAACTATCATGACAATAATATATAATATCATACTAACTAAGCTAAAAACACCGAAACTACCCTTAAAACGCCTATAAACATCCTAGAAACATAATCTAAAAACACACTTCTCAACTTTCTCACACTTAAACTTTTCCTTGTCATCAAGGAAAAGTTTAAACACAATGAATACATTATATCAATTCATTTTTAAAGACACCAAGTGTATGCAATCTTTCAAACTTGGACAAACTCGAATATCAAGCCACTACACACATCATAATTAAATTTCATCATTAAAGATAAACAAACTCAATTTTTTATACCATTGATCAAAGGTAAGCATAAAATAAAGATGTATTTTCCTCACGATGTTCACTTATTTTACTTAAATGTTTAAGGTTTGGTATTTTACTCAAGACTCCTTTTAGGAGAATACACTACCATAAGCGTGCAAATTCACCATTTTTCTTTTACAAAGATTACATGCTATCATATATCAAAAGGGCTTTTATTCATGGTTGTAATGGGGCTTGGGTTAAGGTGAGTCAAAAAGGTTTGAAGGGTTTCTCACAAGTTTTCATTAAGTACCAAGTCTAAAAAGAGAACTAAATATAAATTATGAGATATTCATAGGAATACAACTAACTACTCGTCTCTGACTATTACTGCCTTATTGGGTTCATTTTCTTTGTCTTTATTTTTATTTTTCTTTTATTATTTTCCTTTTTTATTGTAACAATAAAAACAAGGGGACACTAAACATCAAATATGTATGTAACGATGAGCAAGGATACCTCTTAAATCATCTTAAAATAAACTATAAATTAAAGGTCCCAAACTATAGACATCAAATGTTCACTTAGCACTTTATTAGACTTGTGATCTAGTAAGGCGAATGGGTTTTGAGTTTCAACATAAGAGGTTTGTATGGGACTTAAGATGTGGTGAATTAGGATTTAAAACAATTTCTTTAAACAAGATGAAAAAAATACGAAAGCTTATAATTAATTTACCACAATAAACATTTAACTAAATAAGATAAATGCATAAAAGATAAAGAGAAATGGAAGAAGAGATTCACTAGATTTATACTAGTTTGGAGCTATCCACTTGCCCCTGTATCTAGTTCCCAAAAACAATGTTGAGATGATTATACTAAAATAACAAAAGAGTTCAACGTTCGATCTCATAATCCTTTTCAAGGCTCAAGGATAAATTTTCACTGAATTCTTTTTCTAAGGATGAAGAATAAGCTATCAATCCTCATAAGAACAATACAATAGGAATTATGCTTCACTCAATTTTACTTTGTGTATAAAAAAGGCTAGCATGATGATTGTGCTATGAACCAAATCTCAATGTCTTACTTAAAGCTACACCATATACAAAAGGAAAAATTCAAACCTCTCGAATAGTTTAAGTAAAAATAAACTAATGAACACTTCACTTTTAATCAATGATTTGTTTAAAAAATTCAAGTAAATTGGACAATTTATAATACAGATAAAACACTCTGTTTATAAACTGAAACATGTTTCTAGCTGTTGTCTAACAGTCTTATATCTATTGTCCAATAGATAGAATGATGTTAAAAAAAATAATCAAGTTACTGCTGTGTAATTTGTTGAATCTTAAATTTTCTCTTTATTTTCCTATCATTTGGTCAACCAACAGGCAAGATTTGGTCGACTGATTGCCAAAAAGCTACTATTTGGTTGACCGTTGTTCACCATTTTGTCGATCGATCTAAGCAAATCAACGAAAACAACATTTAGGCCCTTAAAGCAATTAAGCTTAAATCCAATAAAAATTAAACCAAACCAATCCAATTTTTTGCTCAACATAATCACACTAATTATCTAACTTATGCTTTCTCAATCAATTAGAACATTTATCAGAAGATTTACTCACATGAAATCACATCAAACATACAAAACCTCTTGATTCTATACCTTTATGAATTTTCTAAATTATGTATGAATGAATAAGTAAGCATAAGCCTCTTAAACCACCAAAATAAAATGAAGTAAAGCTTACACTAGAAGGAACATCAGTAAACCTATTTTAAGCTAAATTTCTTCTTCCAGATTTTAATCTTCATAAAATTTAATTTTCCACTTCGAGATTCTTTTAGTGATCAAACTTAAGCTTTGGCCAACTTATCTTTCAACATACTTACAAACACAAGAATTTGTATTAGAGTTTGTATTGTCATTACGAAAATAAGTTGGAACCTTCCTTGGTTTAAGAATCTCCTCCTTTTTGGTGATGACAAAACCAAGTGATATTATAAACACAATATAAACATTACATCAAACAATTAATAAATGTAGGATCAAGGAGTAGAAATTTCATAAACAATCCATCATAGTTTCAATTTTAAAACCAAGAAACTCCAAAATTATTCAATTTTAAAAGAATTATTCCTTCTCAATTTATGCATTATACCCTCTCCTTAAATAAAACATAATTTTACACATTTTGCAACATAATATCACATACATTACATTTTCTAACATAATATTTCATATTTATCTCCGCATTTTGGAAATCGCTAAAAGGGTACTCAAATACACATCCAAACATAGTAAAATATCAACCAATGTGTCTAAGAAAAAGGCATTATGTAATTAAACCAATCGGTAGGAAAGGAAATCAAAAAAGGCATAAGATAATTAAGCCAGTTGGTAAGACAAAAACTTTCATACAAAGGAGTCAATAACATAAATGAATGGTGAGTCATACATCAAGAATTATCAACAATACATCAACACAAAAAAGAAACAAGTATCATTTAAGAGGAATCTGATGGAGGCTGAGGAGGAAGGCGGGAGAGAAGAAGAAGAAGAACATTTTGCTTATGAAGTAAAGCACTCTACGCATCTACCTTACTCATCAAATAATTAAATTTATGATGAAGGGAAGCAATATCAAACTTAGAAGAAATAGGTGAAGGTTCAGCATATGTACCAAGAATAGGTGCAGAGATGCCCTCATCATCATCTGTAGGCAAGGGAATAGTATCACTCTAAATAGGCTTAATATCTCCACGAAGAGCATAATTACCACCATGAAGAGCACGATTAGCGTCATCATAAACTTGAAGAATAGGAGTAGCATAATGCTACTGCTCTAGATCATCATGAAGTATGGGGGTGGCTAAACATTGCTGGCACTAATGAAGTTAAGTCATGTGACCTTCCACAGATCAAAAACTGATACACTTCATAGAGTTTTGATCAAAGAAAGAGTAGCTCTTATAATTATCTTCCATCGAAGGGATTTGAAAATATTGGAAGATGTTGCCAAGTATAAGAGAATAAGGAATTTGTTAGGCATTTTCTTGGATTGGACAAAAATGATCATGTTATGTAAGATGAAAAAAGCTAAATAGATTTTCTCACCAAGCATAAGTGTGGAAAGGAACCAAAGATCATCATACCCTGGGACATTATAATGACAGCTAAAATAAAGGAAGTTGTCTTTAATGAACAAATGGTTGAAGTTAGGAATAGTGCTCGAGTTTCTTACATCTATTGGTTTTTCTATAAAACCTTCGTCACTTTCTAACTTGAGAATGATTTTAACTCTCTTGGCTAAGGTGTGAGGATCATCACCAAACTTAGACATACAATTGTAATGAGAGAAGATAGGGGAAATGGGGGTTTCTAGAATGGTGTTAATCATGTCTCTAGAGGGACAAATAGGAATGTTTTCTACTTTAGATAAGAGGATGTACTCGTCATTTTCTTTAACCTCTCTAAGGTTGTAGTAGAAAAGTCTAATAATAGTGGGACAAATTGTAGAAGAAAGAGTGAGGAGAGGCTCTTACCCTTAATCAATGAAAAATTGTACAAGCCCATTTTCTTTAAACATATCTATTTGGGTAAGAGCAATGACATGATTTTTAAAAAGCTTTCTAGAGGCATAATCTTAAAACTGGTCAAAATTAACATCTAAATAGTCATCCTCTTGACAGGCTTGAGATCTCCTACTCTTAAAGGTTCTACCACCTCAAATCCTAACCATAGTGAGAGTTTAAACAAGCTGAACATGGAAGATCTTAATATAAAAGAGGTCTAAGGATAGTAACAGACACCTAAAGATGGGCTCTAGGAGTGGATAAGATTATGACTCAGTCTCTAGTCAATAACAAAACCTAAAGGAATGCAAGAACATGGATGATTAAATGCTTAAAATTTTCTAAGGAATATTAGGCTCTTATATGCATGATATGAAATTTTGACAAAAGTAGAACATTTAGAACTTAATCAAAATTCAAGGGAAAATAGTAGACCTTAACAAATCTAATCAACCATTTACTAAAACATTAGTTCAAAATTTCTAAAGAACCTAATCAAGTTTAGAAAAATTTTTCCTTAAAGACAAGGATTAAGGAAAAGTAAATTTTATCAAAATAGATCCAATTGAAGGAATAATGTTGCGTTGGTTAGGTGATTTTAAAATTGACGGGTGTTCGGAATGATTTTTACTTTAAAACCAACGTACTTTTTAGGCAAGTGCACCTATCGCAAAAGTAATAAAGTGGAGTAAAATT
>JAOXYD010131841.1:0-10944 GCA_028565735.1 Pinacopodium congolense | reverse complement strand
TTCCATATGTTTTGTTCTTCCTTTAGCTTCATCTTAATCCTTCAAACTTCAAGCTTTACATATGGAATCATCTTGAAACAACCTATCTTTAACTTTCACCATACAAATTCAAATTATTAGTAATAATGATGTTTTGTTATTATCAAAACTAAGATTGAAACATCCATTTGATTCAACAAAATTCATCCTTGACACCAATGAAATCAATATATGAATCATCCTTTTGATCATCTAACATTAAGGCCTAAACACTTTCATCACTTTCTACAACTTTATTTTCACTTTAAATTGCAATACAATCCTTACAATCCACAAAATTCACAACATGATTTTCAAAAGGAATTAGAAAATCATCATCATCACTTTCCAAAGCACAAACTTCTAACTCAGTTTTCTCACATTCAACAGGTGGAGTTAGATTAATACATGTAATCATTTTCGTCAACAATTCTCTCAAGTTTGGATAAGAAATTTCCAACTCTTAGACTATGGATTAAGTTTTAGCTAGATGCATATATAATTGAGATAAACTATAAAATGATATCTACAATTTTTTTATAAAATTGAACAGTTTGCCTATATTGAGCATCTAACATTTTTGGATATGGAACCCTAGATCAGTAAGGTTGGACATTAGAATCAGTAAATAACCTAGGTGGACAACTTTCTTTTTCAACTTTTTTCACTTTATTACTTCTTTCTATCACTTCTCTTGCATTCACATCCTCTATTTCGTGATTATTTTGTATAGTGATGGGTAAAAGTCCACTCCTTTCCTAGTATAAGAATAATAGTCTTGCTTAGAATTAGAGGTATAATAAGGTCTTACTTGACAATCTATAGAAGCATAAAAGGAACTACTATAATAATCCTAAGCTATAGGGCGTTGGAATACACCACTACCAATTTGAGCGTGAAAACTTTCCAATTACTTACCAAGGTCTACCAATTGAACTTGTAAAATTAAGGTTTCATTAATGGCATGAAATCTAAATGGTTTCCTAAAAAAAGGCTCAAAATTGTATTGAAAGATATTAGTTTCCATGTCCTCAATTAATCTATATGCTTCACTTGGGGTTTTGTTCATCAAAATACCTCCAGCAATAGCATCTATGAGACTTCAAGTGGATGGTATGAGTCCTAAGTAAAATATATGTACTTTTTCACAAATACTAAAGTTATGCATCAGAGAAAAATGAAATAACTTAAGTTTAAGTCCATTATCTGAAACATCAGAAAGTTTATAGAGATCATATCTGTCCAAGATATTTATTAAATGATCATTTGAACTTTCCAAAGATGAACCACTAAATTGAGAGGACCTAATAATAGAAATGAGAGCATATGGAATTTCAAAATCATCAAAGTTTATCCAAGGTCTAACAATGCTAGACTTAAGGCCACTCCTACTTTTCATAGTCAATTCCAACATGGTTAGTTCTTTATGAGGATGAAGAATAATGTTCTTATGATGTTCCATTTCTATATTGACTTCTTACTAAACATGCATTCAAGTTAAGCTCAAGCTAAGAATCAAGCTCAAAGAATTAAAAGTAAAATCAAATCATAAAAGAAAACAATGGAAAGCAAACATACTATACGTACTATATACAATAGTTACACCCTAGAGTAATTAAATCTAGTTTTTCTAATTTTAACCAAACTAAACATTCCTTGACTACGACGTCAAAAACATGATGCTCTTTGGTTAAGTGATTATGAATTGTAGAATGATTTTAACAATTTTATTTTGAAAACCACAATAAATTTACTTTAGCAACCAACATTGTGAAAGACAAGTGCACCTATCGAGCAAGTAATATAATGGAGTATTTTTAATACTTCGAGTGTCGAACCCACGATAAATTTGTGATTAGTTAAGTACCAAATTAATTAGATTACAATTATCTAGGAAATTTAAAATTAATTGTTTGAAAATATAAAGAATTATTAAACTATCCAATTATGCTTTAAACCTTGCAATTTTGAATTATAAAATTAATTTTAAATTATTGAAAATTGTCAAATTTTGGAAATTAGCTAAGGATTAGTTGATTACAAAACTAATCAAGCTCTTAACAATTTTAAAGGCTAAATTAGTTTTCCTTCACGAATTTAAGACAAAGCTATGGTTACGACTTGTGTCTTTTCTCTATTAAACTTAGTTTAAAGTTTGGTTATGCTTTAAATCTAGTCAATGGGCTTTAATTTCAAAAAGTTGATTTTTGTATTTATGGTTTCAATTCTCTAACTCTCATAAATAATTAATGTTTGGTTATTGATTGATTGATTTGTGTTGTTTATTAATTTTTCTATCAACCTAAGATGATTTCTCAAGTCTTAGATTATCTTTTACTCTAATCTTAAGTGGCAGCCCAAAATTAGAATTTTAAGACCTTCAATAAACAAATTCAAACCTTTATGTATGCATTCAATCTCTTATTAAAACATTAAAACACCAATCTTAAGCTGGAAAATGGATTTAGCCATACATAATCATCAAAGCATATAAATCATGCATCTAAGTCATATACTTTGATAGATCCCAAAATATAAGCTAAAATAATAAGTTTAGTAGTTACAAAAAAAGTTTAGAAAGCTCCTAGACTTGTCTAGAACTTGTCAACATGATCTGGACAGCAACGAAACTTCAAAATCCACAATAACTTGTAGACAAATCAAAGAACATAAGAGAATGTAAGCATAAAAACATAAACTTTGATCAATCCAAAAAATAGATTAAATATAGCAAACATATGAGTTTAGAAACCCTCTATAATGGTTTAAAAACAAAGAAATATGTCTTAGTAACATTCTTCAATAAGCAAAAACTTAGAAAACATAATAAAACTCGAATGACAAGTGTTTGAAGCTAAAAAACTCTAAGAAAAACTAAAAGAGAAGCAAGAGAAACTCTTTTTATTTTTAATATATGAAAATCTTGATATTCCCTTCTTGTTTTTGTGTTTTTTTGTTTGTTTTACAGCTCTAACAGCCTCTCACTTGCACTTGTAGACAAGGAAAAGTGATGAAGAACATGCCACAGCCACAATATTTGAGGTTTGGAGAGGATATACTGTCAAACTACCAATATAGTGGGTTTACTTGAGGCAATATGTCGTCTTAAACCCGCTGTATTGGTATTATGCAACTGTATGAATACGAGGTCTTGGAGATCAATATGGGGGTCTCTCCAAACCCATATAATGGTTTTAAAAAATCACAATTTGCTATCTTTTTAGCTTTTTTCTTACTCCAATCTTTATCAGTCATTAAATAAGATCCAATTCCTATAAATTAAACATTTTAAATAAAAAATTAAACATATATCATGAATTTTAGGGTCAAAACATCACAATTATCCATGAAAAAAATATGTAAATTGACCCTTAACACCACATATAGTCTTCAGGAGTTATTCTTATTCTTTACCAAGACAACCGGAGAAGAGAAGGGACTATTATTGTGTTGTATAACTCCTTAATTTAACAAGTCTTGAACCAATCCCTGGATTATGGTATTCTACAATCCAGCATAATGGTATGGCCTTACATTGACAGATTCCACCTGTTCCGTTATTATAACTCTATGATCATGGGTTCTTTGGGGAGGCAGCTATGTAGGATTTGCAAATAGATGGCTAAATAGCTAACAAGCTCTCCATTTATGCCCTTTGTGACTCTTCCTTGTTTGTTGCTTTAATAAATAGTTGCTGTAATTGATGTTCAACAGAGTACTTGTAATACATCATGCATAATTGACTATTACCAGTTTGTTTAAATAGTAGTTTTTTAAAACTTTTTAGAGTTTGCTAACTTCAACTGATTAAAGTATTAAAGTATTAGTTGCAAATGAGATGCCCTATAAACTCCATTCCAAGATCTTGCATAGTTGGTCACAGGGTAAACTCCATTCCAACCTCCCACCATCACCTGTATATTGTTGGGTTTTCAACTTCAAGTCTCTTTGGATGTTCAAGCTTGAACTTATTCAGCCTATCTTTCAACACACTTAAAAAAATCAAAAGGATTAGAAGTAAGGTGGAACCTCCCTTGGTTCAACAATCTCCGCCCTTTTTGGTGATGACAAAACTAAGTGATATTATCAATATAAAAATTATATAATATAAATAATAAACTCCCCATAAATATTTTGAACTCGATGAATAATAATTTACAATAATTCATCATCATAATTTCCAATTTTAAACATAAATAACCAACATTCAAGATCATTCAATAGGTAAAATCATTACTTCTCATATAAAAAACACGCTCCCCCTTAATCTATGCATAACATCTCAATCATCAATCATCACCTAATAACACACATTCATCTCCCCCTTTTTGGAATCACCAAAAGGGCTTAATCTTTATGTCAAACATAATACACATCCAATCATAATAAGCAATTTACTAAAGTAAATAAGGGTAATTATAAAAATCAAAGATATAACACAAACATTTATACGAAGGAATCAATATCATAAATAGAAAGGGCCATACATCAAAATTAGCAATAGTACATCAGAAATAAGTATTCGCTAAGGATTTGAAGAAGGCGTTGGAGGAATTCGGGAGCGAATTTGGGGAAGCAGGGAGTTTTGCTTATCCATTTGACTAGTCAAGTGATCAACCTTGTGATAAAGGGACGTGATCTCAGCCTCAACATCATAAGGAGTATTATAAGGTGCAGAAGGAGCTAGTCCAATAAAAGTGTTTTCATCACCAAGGTGCTCAGAAGTAGGAAGAGTTGGAGTAAGGGCAACTATATCATCATCAGTAAGAGGCCTAGGAGTGGCAGAATGTTGTCTCTGATGAGATCGATTCATATGACCTTTAATAACTTGAAAACACATGCGTTTAAGGGAATTTTGATTAAAGAAGGATATGGACTCATAATCATCTTCTATAGGAGGAATGTGAAAATGATGGAAGATGAGACCAATAATTAAAGGATTGGGAAGGTTTTGGCCCCCTTTTCTTTCCTCGGATAAAATGAATCATGTTATGCAGGATGAAATCACCCAAATGTATTTTCTCACCAAGCATTATGGTAGACAAAAACCATAAATCATCATAACCTAGGTCATTGTAATGAACACTAGAAAAATTAAAATTATATTTAATAAACAAGTGATGGAATTTAGGTATGGCACTCATATCTCTTACATCCTTTGGTTTTTATTAATCCCTTCCTAACTTTATAACTCAAAAATGGTTTTCACTCTTTTTGATAAGGAATGAGTGGCATCAAATTTTGACATACAGTCATAGTGGGAGAACATAGGAGGAATAAGAATGCCAAGGATGTTATTTATGATGTCTCTAGATAGATAAATAGGGATATTTTCTACTTGGAATAGAATGATGTACTCATCATTCTCCTTTACTTCTCTAAGGTTATATTAAAAGAGTCTTACAATCGTGGTACAAGTTTTAGCTGAAGGAGAGAGCCGAGGATCCCATACTTGAGTAAGAAAAAATTTGATAAGGCCATTTTCTTTTAAAAAGTCTAGTTGAGTAAAAGCAATAAAGCAGTTTTATGAGAGTTTTCTAGCATAATCTTGAAATTAACCAGAGTCAACATCCAGGTAATCACTCTCTTAGCTAGATTAGGATCTCCTATCTCTAGAGGTACTATCACCTCAAGTCCTAGGCATAGTGGCAAGCTAAGAATAAAGGAATATAAAGTAGAGGTTTAAAACAATAAATACCTAGAAGGCCTCTAAGAATAGATGAAGTGCATGAGTAATACCAATTGTTAGAGTCAACAACACAACCTGTGCAAAATGAAGGATTTGGGATGAATAAAGGTTTGAAAGATTCAAAGTCTTAAAAAATTCCTATATGCATGCATGATTTGCAGATATATGACTTAAAAGGAATTATAAGCTTTGAAAAAATTTAATAAACAACTTATTATTTAAATGTTTCAAAGACAACTTCCTTAAGGGTAAAAATTAGATATAAGTAGGTCCTTCCAGAATAGATCCAAGGAAAACACTTAAATTCCTGCAATGCTAATGAATAGAAAACTAACACTAATTAAGAAGATAACCCTTTTAATTGATCAAAAACTTTTATTAAACTTTTAATTAAACACAACCACTTAATTTTATGAAAAAACAATTAATTTGATTGTAAGATTGCATAAACCCTAGACATATTTCCTAAAATTGGGAAAATCATGAAATTTGAGAAATTAAGTAAATTGATTGCGTAATTATCTATATATATATATAACACATTAATTTTACTAAAAATTCATTAATTTCAAACAAATCCTAAAAATGAAAATCTAAAAATGAGGAAATTGTGATGAATATTTTAAAAAAATTTATTGAACAATAACCTTAAATAAGAATAATAACCTTAAATAAGCATCTAATTGAGTTTTAAAAGGATCAATTGTAAGAAAATTCACACAATTTAGCCAAAAATTGAAATGAACCCTAAGCATTCAAATTGAAATTGAAAAAAAAAACAAATTGAGAAAATGTAGATGCAATTTGATGTCCTAAATACTTAATGATGCTTCCAGTTGCAAGAAAAATATTAGAAATCAAGCTAATTTCTCAATCCATTCAGAATTCCTAAACCTGTAAAACACTAGATAGCCAGGAATCTAAAAATTATAGCAAACTAAGACCAAATAAGGCTAAAAGATAGAGGGCTTTGAATTAGGGAGTTATCAAGAGTCTAATGATGCCTTTGTCATCGCCTTAATTTCACCAGAGACAGAGGAACATCAACTTGAAGCATCAGAGAAGAGATAGAGGGGAGGTAAGGGCTTTTCAATGGTGAGTGGTGCAAATACAAGCCTTCAAACGGCTTTAAGAGCCCCAAAAACAAGATTTTGTGGCTTAAAATGTGAAGGAAGATGTTAGAGGAGCTTGAAGGTGGAATGTCTATAGTGGAAGAGGAGAGATAAGAAAGAGAAGAGAGATAAAATAACAAAGGAGGGAGCAGACTTAAATTGTGATGTTTTAGACATCAATTGAATAATTCATTTAGATAGATCAACTAATAATCGGTTAACTCAAGGAAGTATTCGGTTAACCGAATTAACATAAACATAAAAAAAACTTCTAAAAAAATAATCACACTTTTAATCCAGGTAATTCTAACAAAGATTTAATTTATTCATATATTTTATAAAAATTTGTACCTTTTAAATTGTTGTTCACCATATTTTTATTGGTCTTTCACTTGGTTCAACAATGGCAATTTATTTCTTTTTGATCTTGAAGGTACCTACAAAGCATAATTTTAACGTATTTTTGGTACCCATATCATCTTGGATCCATGAGTGTAAAAGTATTTTTCATGATCATTTGATAACACATTTATTTTCTCAATCAACCATAACAGAATTATTTTACATGACTATATATTTCATAATATGATCAAAGAAAAAGGAGTTAACATGCTGTATGCATTTCAATACCTATCATAGTAGAACCTCTGTTGAAAGTGATGTCTTGGTTGGTTAAAAATTCTTTGGTGATACACTTCTAGTTTTTCAAGAATACATGTATGCATGATGCTTTGTTTGAGATGTATTTTGAACACTTTTAGAACTATCTTCTTCCAAATTCTTTCACTTTATGAAAACTGTTTTACTAGATCATGCTCCATTATATCCTAAACCATGTTTGACATATCTCATTTTTTGAATGCTTAGTATATTTTCTAATTTTTCTTTTCCTTTTTTAAATTTCAATAATGATTCTTTAAGTGATTCCACTTATTTTTAAGGTGATATTTTCATTCACTAATTAATCATTATATTGTTTATTAAATCTACATCTTTTCTAAGACTTTCATTTTCCATTATATATTCATCAATCATTTTCATTAGTTCCCTATTTTTTTATGTAGTTTCTTATTATTCTTAGCCAAGTCCTCTATGAATTCCAAAGTTCTTCATATGTTTATTCTATTTCGCATTCGTTAATAGGGTGAAAATTACCTAATCGTGAGCCATAAAGAACATATTTGCCATCTCTTCTTTTTCTAATTCAATTGACTTGGATTATAGAGCTTACCTCTAGTACTTCTTCTCCTTCCTTGCCTTCTTTTCTTCTTTTTGGTCCTTTTGAAGATGCTAGCAATGCGACCTCACATGTCATTTTTCACCATATTCAAAATAAGTTACATTAGATAGTTTATTCTTAGAGTACATACCTTCTTTCCTATAGATTTGAGCTTTCCTTCGCATGAGCTTCCTCAAGCCTCTTGTAATGAGTGCGACAGATTCTTATTTAATGCTTTTATATGATGATTCTTCATTCATGCTATCTTCCTTTTTCATTTCATTCAGCTTCTTCTTCATATATGTCTTTCAACACCATCTCGTGTGTAAGTAGCAATCTAATAAGCTCATCGAGAGATAGGATGTTGAAGTCTTTTGCTTCTTGAATTTTCGTTACCTTAGGCTGCCAAGACTCCAGTAAAGACCTTAACATTTATCTAGCAAGGTTAACAGTTAAATAGGTCTTACCTAGACCCTTTAAACCACTGACAATATTGTTAAATCAATCATACGTCATAAAAATATTTTCATTATGTGACATCTTAAACAATTCAAATTAATGAGTTGGCACGCTAATTTTTGTTTCTTTCACTTGATTAATACCTTCATGAGTAATTTCTAATGTATGTCAAATGTCATATGTAGTGTCACATATAGAAATTCTATTGAATTCTTAAATGATAAGAGCACAAAATAAGATATGCATGGCTCTACTCTTTAATGATGATAATTTCTTCCCTTCAATGCTCAATTTATTATCCTTCTTAAGCACAATTTCATTTCCTGTGAGTTCGGAAGAAAGGTGGTCTTTTCAGAAACAAGAGGCCAAAGGTCTATGCTTTCACTTGTCAAACAATGTCGCATTCTAGTTTTTCAATACAAATAATTATTTCCATCGACGTAAGGTGCTCTGTGAGTATTTTGACTTTCAACACTTGAAGAGGGAGCAAAATTATATATCATTTGTTCCATATAATCTTTACTCACTAATTCATTGGAATGAAAACTATGTGAGACCTTTCTCTAATATCAATTATTGGGTTTGTATGGAACCTAAGAGGGAGGATGAATTAGATTTTAAGATAAATTTTCTAAACTCACAAAAATATATACAGCAGCAAATTCACCAAAATAATCAAGAAAATAAAACAAGTGCATACAAATAAAAAGTAAGGGAAAAGAGAGTACATTAGATTTATTCTATTCAAAGCTGCCCACTAGCCCTTACATCTAGTCCCCAATATTACTGTTGAGATTTTGTTCTTATTGCAACTTCAACAAAAATACAATGTTTTGATACAATCCTTTTTATAACAGGCTAAAGGAGAACCTTTCACTCAATTATTTTTCCTAAGCTTAAGAAGAACCTCTCAATCCTTATGAAAATAATTTAATAAGGAATCACTTCACTCAATCTTACTTAATGTACCAAAGAGTTTAGATGAATGAATGCACAAATAATTGTTGAAAACCTCACACAAAAAACATACTACAAAAAAATAAAAAATGCATATCCAATTTCAAAACATTTGCATAGCCTTTTTAAAATGACTATTAAAAAAAACTTTTATTTCTTGTATATCACTTAGTAGAAGATGTATGTACCGAAAAACTCTATTTTTCCTATACAACTCAACCTGTTTATACTTATTATTTTTTGAACTATTTGTTGTACAATGGTCTTTTTATCTGCTGTTCAATGGGCAAAATAACAATTAATTTTGTCGTTATTATGTAATCTATATAACTAGATTCATCTCAATATTCCTACAACATTCGGTCGACCGATCTATATGGTTCAGTCAACCAATAGTCATTTTTCTTAAGTTCAGTCAACCGACCTAACTCATTCGATCGACCTATATAAAAACCAACTTAACCATCTGAATGAAATTAAATAAAAGCGTTTTACACCCAAAATACATAATTTATATTTTAACTTATTTCATATAATACAAATTTAATTAACTTATGCATTTCTAATAAATTAAGACAAACATAAAGAGAAGAAAAACAAATTAAACATATAAACCTATTGATTATTGATAGTTGTGCATTTTTTTGTGTTTTACTAAGCAAATTGGCATGTGTTTCTTGTATGATAGGTCCATATTGTTGTGTTTTAGGAGTTATTGTGTATGTTTTTGTTTAGCATAATCATCATTGTTATTCTTTTATGTTTGGTGTTCGTCTGGGGTAAGAATTGATCATTCTTTGTGTAGGTATGAAGCATGACCACCTTTGTGATTGAGCTAAGGACCACGGGAAGAGAAGAGAAGTAGAGGAGCTAGAGCACAACATCCTACGATTTTTAGAGTTTTATGACTTGATATGTCATATAAAAGGATACACAATCCTAGGGGCCACCACCCAGAGGACAGAAACATTCCTCCTTGAGCTAAAAATAGGTTTTGAAGATAAATAAAGGTAGAGAATCAAGATTTTCACTCCATTTTTGACAAGTAGCACATCAACACCCAGATTTTTTTGATTTGGGGTAAAGAATAGGAGAAGCTTGCTTCGTCTAATTTTTATTTCCTTTTCTCTTCTAGCATCTTTATTATGGATTTTGTGGTTGTTATGGATGTTATGCATTATGAGAGGCTAAGTTTATTATAGAGATTATTTTTAAACTACTTGTTGAACTTCTATCTTATTAAATTGAATGCATGATGATTTTGATGAAAGTTGAGCTTATACCTTGCAATATATTGAGAAATTGAGTTAGGTAATTTGTGTAGGGCTGTACAATGAGAGTTGGCACCCTATAGACCTATATTTCATTAAGTTAATTGATTAGTTAGAGAGAGATAATGACTAATTAGTTGATTACCTATAGGATAGCTTCACAACTAGTTAAATTGATGGACTGGTTTTGTAGATTGAGAGATTGCTTAATCAATAGAT
>JAOXYD010131820.1:0-10945 GCA_028565735.1 Pinacopodium congolense | reverse complement strand
AACTTAAACCATTAGTGATTAAGCATGTTTTGTTATCATCAAAACCAAGATTAGAACCTCCCTTGGTTCAACAAATAAATTCAATTGTTTCAATTATTTTTGTTTCATAGTAATTCAAAACAAAAGTTATTTTGAAATAAAAAAGTTTCTTGGAAATAATTAATTTACTTATGGATAATCAAAAGAAAGATGTGAACACGTCTTCTCTAATAAAGTATTATAAAATTTTGTCTAAATTATAAGGATAAATTATATTTGAAAGTTGAAATTTTATTCAGTTTTACATATTAATTAGAAGTCCAAAAAATATCAATCATAATGTTGAAGGTTTTTGCTTATTAAAAATATGTTACTTTGCTTATTTAGAGCTCATTTATATTGAAAATATGTAGAATTTTAATAAATTAAATATTTAATAACTTAAAATTTTAACATTTTTTAATTATTCTAAAAGGTGATGAATAAGTGATTCATTAATTTTTAATTTTTAATTATTTTTACTTAAAATATAAAATTTTATTTATTGAAAAATCTACGGAGTTTAATGGTATAACTTAACCTTTGATTATATTTACTACAATTTGAAACTTGAAGCATATGATTCATATTTTTTAATAATTTTAATTAGTATTGCAAAATTGAATAAAAATTTTAATTTAAAACATAAATTACTAAAAATAATGATTACTTTATATTAAAAATTAAAGTTAGTATATTTTCAATGAGTTTTACTGATGGGTCTTTTATGGTCTTCTAAGTTTTAATATAATAAAATCCAAAATCTCAAATTAAATAATACTAAGACTACTAATAGACAAGTATACCTATCATACCATAGTATGGCTAATATGAGCCAAAATATTATCCCACAAGGATTGCTAATGGACTACTAATAATGTCCTTTTTCTATTATTTAACCTATCCAATTTGATGATAATTTAATAATTATCTAAACTAAACTAAATAATTAAATCAACAATTCTAAAACAAGTTACTACATTAATTATGCAAGTGACGAAATTAGGACCTAGACGATTAATCCCCTTTAAGTTAATTAGTTAACTTTGATTTAATGTTTTATCTCAATTACTTAAATTATAGGATCCTTAAGTTGCATTATACTCTTTCTCGAGCTATATAATTTCTATCTTCTTAGTTGATTATTAAAAAATTCTTCTTAATTAATACCCCAATTAGAAGCATTATTGTAATATATGGATCATATTATTTTGGCTAAATTCATACTTAACCTAAAGAACTTATGTAAGTTTGTCTCTAAATCTCGATGCAAGTCTCTTTATCTATAGATTGATCTATTCATATAAATAATCTCTCAATCTTGATATATGAAATCAAATATGGAATTGAAACTTATATTCATACAATTCAAAATCAATACATTGTATCCCTAGAAAAATCTAAGATAAAATATGAAAATCCAAATAATGAATCATAGAAAGAACAACTAATACTACATTTAAGGTTCATATTATCTAGATCTTATGAGAATTTAGTTCTTAAACATATTAAAAGATATAACAACAATCAAAGAAGATAAAGGTTTGAAAAACTCATTCTCATGAAGTGTTTTTATGCTTGAATCTTCAAAGACAACTGCTAGAAATCAATTTTGATCTTCAAATCTTAATGAAACTTCTTGGTTCTCCTTCTCAATTTGCTATAAAATTAGGTAGAAATGGATTGGAATTGATATATGGTCTTTTGGTGACAATGTCAGCTTTAAGGATCAAGTCCTTCATAAAACTTAATTTTGCACTTAAATATGAGATGTACTCGATTGGCCCACTGTCAAAGTTATGACTATGGGACATCATGTCCACATATGTGACCTCGGCTGTGGAACTTGCTGTCCTCTTTTGCTCAAGTGATGTTTTCTGGGAAATTTCTATGGCCCAAGATAGGTATGGAACTCATTAGATTGACACTTTTCTTCCATCTTTTGACCTCATAATTCATCTAACTTCTTTTATACATCAAAATGATCACCAAAACTTACAAAAAAAACATTTATTTTTACCAAAATTAACATGAGACATGAAATCAACTTCAAATCTAGGATTTTGACAATGAAATTATACCTAAAATGTGTATAAAAAGAGTACTATCATTCACTAATGACTTGATCATGAAACATTATATACTCATACTGAAAATAATTGATGATGAAACATTATATACTCATACTAAAAATAATAGGAGGTGTTTATTCATTTCAACTTGTAAAATATTATTATTATATCATTTTGATAAATTTTATTCATTTTATTTTATATAAAAGTATAAATTAAAATTAATGAGAATGGTCAACACTTTTCTATATTGTACCTTTTAACTACTATCATATAAGAAATTTAGAGAAATTATAAAATTTTTAAAAGCTAGCATTCTAAAAAATCCAAAAACATAAAAAATTAAATATTATTTACAAAGAATTGTATGGTTATTTGAATAAAAATATAATTGAATGATTTTGAGTTTTAGATAGAAGAATTTAAAAACTAACACCTTAAAATAATGACCCCAACCAAATTTTAGATATAATAATTCATAATTATATAAGGGAGTATAATTAAACTAATTATTATAAGTTTAAAAATAAAAAGGTGATGGTAATCATTGGTAAAAAAGTGTAAATGAGAAAAATTAGACTTCCATCATGAATGAATTTTGGTTAGTAAATATTTTTCACAAATAATATAAACTAATTGTATTTATTAAGTTGTTGATAATAAAGTTTTATTAATGAAGAACAACTAGTTTTGCTATCTAATTAATAAAGGGAAAATTCAAATTAAGATATATGATAATATGGTAATAATATAATAGCCTAGCAGTTGTACACTATACAGTCGATTAAGTTGTATGATAAAGAGAACTAAACCCCTTCCATTCCCTTCATTAGGTTGGTTGAATTACTTAGTTAAGCAAATACTGAGGCAAAGCATTGATTTATATTTATATTGTTTAGAGACCAACTTTAATTAATTATTTTAAGGTTTTAATTATTTTGTAACTTAAAAATTCTTATTATAATTTCTATAAGTAATTTTTTTAACAATAATACCAACTTTGAACTTTGATTAAGTATATCTAAATTGATATAGAACTTCTTATCATTACTCTATATTAAAATAATTCAAAACTTATGAAAATTTTTTGTGTTGCACTCCAAATGTTTTTTTTAATAAATTTAGTTTTTAGTTTCTATTAAACTAAGGGAGGTTCTACTAAGGTTTTAATAATGACAAAATATTATTATTAAAGTGTTTATTATGTCTGATGTGTTTAAAAGATAGGTTTAACGATAAAGTGTAAGTTTGAAGATAAAAGGTGTTTAGAATACACAATTTGGAGCTTGAGTTAGATTGGAGAAAAAATTATAATACATGAAGATTAAATTGATGAATGAAAGATCAAGAATCAAGACAATAAATGAATAGGTTATACTTTGTATTTTTATTATAGGTCTTATCTTGGTCTTTCTATAGTGTTAAAGGGTTCAAATCATGCATTTTGCATTTACGATTAGTGATTTTACATATAGGATAAATAATCAAGAGGAATTATGCGTGGAATGCTTTTAATGATCTTTTGATACATTAAAATCTTTTTGGGAACATGGTTGGTGTGTGTGTTAGTGGTATGTGTAAAGAAGCAGCTGAAAATGATAGGATGTGTTTTAAGGTTATATAGTGTGAATGGATTAGATTGTGTGAATATGTTAAGATTTGTGTGAAAAATTATTTGAAAATATTAGAATGTGTTTTTAAGATTTAATTATGTGAATGTGTTAGGTTGTGTGAATGAGTTAAGGGTGTTAAAGAAGTGTTTGTAAATGTTGGGAGTTGTTTTAGGGTGATTTGGATGTACTTGGGTATGAAAAATTTATGAAAAACCAATATGGCAAAGGGATTTGGTCAATCAATATACATGAATTGATCAAACAATGTGTGAATTTGCTTTAGACTGATCGACCAATTAGATGCACCAGTTGATGAATGTATGAAAAATTAGCATAGACTAGTTGACTAGTTAAAGGCATCGATTGACTACTGACTAATCATGCAAACTGGTTAATCGATAGTGGCAAGAATCACGTACAATATATAGAAACTAATTATAAAATGTCATAAATGATAATTAACTAATATTAATAGCTATAAATAGCTAATCAATGGAATTTCACCTATAAATAGGTGTATTATGATGCTGCTTATGCATTAAGTAAGTGTAGAAATACATTTACAAATGAATTGTAGTGTTTTGAGTGTTGCATTGAGTTTTTGGTTGGTTTTAATGTATGTTATAAAAATTTCTTGGTACACTCATTCTCAAGTTTTTTATGTAGCCCCTCAAATACATTAGGTTGGTCAAATGAGACATTTTGTAAAGTGTATTTTATATGGTGGTGTGATTGAGACTTTGGAATTATAAGGGTTTAACTCTAGAGCCCATTGAAAATGAGTGATTGTAAGGATTATCCTAGAGCTTGTAAAAAAGGAAAGTGATTGTATAATTAACATTGATAGTTAAATTCCCATTAAAGTATTGGAAGTAGATGTAAGTGTGGAATTATACATCAAACTATTATAAATTGGTTTGTTCCCGTTTCTCCCTATCTCTTTTTTATTTTCAAGTTTATGTTGTTTCAAATTATATTATTATATTAGTTGTTTTATTGTTTATAATTCATTTATATTATTCTAGATTAATTATATTGTTTAGCTTATACATTTCAATTTATATTAATTATTTTATTATTTATAATTTTCACATTTAATTTAAGAGGAAATTTTCAAATTAGGTGTAAAAGACTTATTAAAATTAAGAGTGACCTCATTCACCTCCCTCTTAAGTTCTATATAGGGACCAATAATTGGTATCATTGTAAGGACTTATATAGGAATATTTCTAATAAAATAGTGAGTTTAAGGTCATCAAGATATATTTTGATAGTTTATGTATAACACTTTTATTTTGAAGGTGTAAATTATAGAGATTGAAAAATTAAGATATTTTTTGGAATATTTTGCCATATTTTTTTCTCATAAATCCACATCTTTGGCCATTAAGAAAAATTTTATCCTAGTTTTTGAATACAAATAGTCATTTCCATCAAAGAATAGGCTCCATTAATATTTTGTTCTTCTTTGCTAAAAGAAGCTAATATATTCAAGGTTGCCATTGTGACCTTTTCATATCATTTTACTCAAAATATAGGCAATGTGAGTCCTAACTTTGATACACTTATTAGTCCCTATGGCATTAAAGAGGGGGGGTTTAAATTATGTTTAATTAAAAATTTTAAGTTTTTACTAATTTTAAAGTTCATTTAAACACATTTCTAATATGATGATAATGATACCAATATAATCTAATCACAAACACATAAGCTTGTATAAAGTAAAGAGTGTAAGGAAGAAACTATCAACCTATTTTAAAAGTGGTTTGGCAAACAACTCTTTACCTATGTTCACTTTCTAAGACAGTTTTGGATATTCCACCATTTTTCAATTTGTGATGAGAAACCCTCCTTACAACCAATCTTCTTGAAGGTAAAGCATAACCTTATACAATCTTCCCTTAAGGTGAAAAGCAATCCTTTACATAGTTTTAGTTTAAGATGAAGAGTAAATTCTTTACACAATATTTCTTTAGGGTGAAGAGTAACTTCTCAAATAAAATCAATCTCAATCCCCACAAAGGAGTATACAATAAAATAATCTCACTTAATTGTAAAATTGCTCAAGGACTCAATAGCACAACATAAATGATTGAATGCAACAAATGCTTTAAAAATATTCTCTTAACTCTCTACACTTGTTATAAACATATCTAAAAAAAACCAAGATTCATTAACCTCTTCAACAACCTATTGAGCATGTATTTATAGCCTTAAGATGCTCAAAATTCTATTAATAACTCTTTTTAGTCATTGCTCATACTAAAAAATTCGTTAGATATAAAAAATAGTTATTATGCTCATCTTGACCAACTCACTTGTCAACCAGTCAATTACGTTGGTTGACCAATTTAGCATATTAATCAACCAATACCTTATACTGATCGACCAGTCTATCAATTAATCATTTATTAACCCGTATTTTTTGCTACATTGGCCAACCACTTATTATACTGGTCAACTAGTGGATGACAAAGATGTTGCTTTACTCACCGTTTAGCCTACCTTTTATACACTGAAAAAATTTCACCCGTATGTTTCAAAGCGTAGGTTGAAACCTTCCTTAGTTTAATAGAAATATTATTTCTTGAATAAAAGCATACGAAACATCATTATCATCTATCAAACTATTTTAAAAGAAAGAATACCTCTACAAAGTCTAAAAAATGCTACTTTTGGAAACAAAAGGGCCATTTTGCAAAGAATTGTCTAAAGAAAAATAAAAATAACTAGTACACTATCCAAGCTATTCAGTCCATTGTTATTCTTGATGATCATGGCATTATCTAAGCCATTCGGTCCACTATTAATCTTGATGATTATGACCTTGAATAAGTTCTTTCATAAGATGAAAATTATCCCTTTAAGGATTTTGACTATTATCAACCATTGAAGAGGATTTTGACTATTATCCTATATAGTTAGCACCTTTTATAGTTTTGCCACACTAAATCTCTATTCTAGATAAAGAAAGATAGTATCAAGTTCCACTAGTCATGGTGAATCTATTCCCTACGAAGTATTTAATGCCAGTCCACCTAATTGCTTAAATAGACACAAATGCTCATAACAATATCATGAATCCTATATTACTTCCACTTATATCATGGTGTCTTGATCAACGTAGTTTTCCAAAAGAAAGTGGAAATATCCTAAGAACTAATCTTTAGAGCAAGATGATTACTATTGAATTCTTTTGAGGATGTAAAATGATTATAAAATTCTTGGTTCTTCCTTTCCTAATAAGGACATTGTCACTAGTTTTAGTATCTTAACATGTTCTTAAAGTAGTTGACTTTGCTATTTGGGGAGATTTAATAAAAACCAGCTTTCTTAAAAAATATTCATCATCTTATAGGAGAATAAAGGTTTAATTATAAAATTTTCATTAAAATTAAACTATTTTTCATATAAGAAAAACATGAAAAATACAAATAGTTTTTAATAAGAGTGATCGCTTTGAATATTAAAAAATGCACTATCACTCTTCCTAAAAAGAAATCTTACTTGTAAATACAAACTAGATTTCCTCGTAATAGGATTATCATTTCCCTATTAATATGAACATATCACCCTTTTTGCTGTTCAAAATAATTTTTTTCCTTTTACATAACCATGGGATGGGTTAAGTGATTCACTAAATACAATTTTGTCATCAAGCATATAAAAGAAGATATGACTTCCTCCTAGACATTTGAACCTTCTTACTTCATCTAGACTTCTAATAAGGTCATAGTCAGAGAGATGCTAAGAATAAGTGAAAAGAGAGAGATATGTGAATATTCGGCTTTTAGGTGAACAAACTAGTAATTAAATTGATGATCGCTTACATTAACAAATGAAATGCTTATATATACAAAGTTGTGCAACTAGAATCCTAATTTAATGGAACTCTAAACACTTAAGTCTCTTGATTAATGATTGACAGTTGGCATTAGCCATTACTTATTAGACTCACAAACAACATGTTTATTCTAGTTGATTGAAATATCAGCAGCACTTAGAGAAAGTGGATAACTACTTATCTATTGTAAACTACTTCAAAAGCATGAAAAATGTGCTTCACACGTAGTCCTGATATGTTAGATTTCCTTTCCTTACATGTGTTAACCTCTTAGGTTCAACATTACCTTGACCTCGAAGTGAAACCTTATCCCCAAGGTTTATGTTGAGAAATATATTTTATAGCTCGTCTAAATTTTCCTAAGTGGCATCATCTTTTGTAATTCTTTTCCATTTTTGTAACACCTTAATACCCCTTGAGAGGATATTAGCATGCTAACTCTCAGACTCGCACTCACATGAATGTTACAGATTTTACATTTACTTTGCAAAGATGTTTACCTATTATTACATGCAATCATTTTTAGATATCGCAGCGGGAATAAGAATTGTGCAACAAACGTTCATTAGAAAATTTACAATACATAAACATTCACAAGTACTTGAACAATTGGCCAAAAAAAGTTTACAGATACAACACAGGTATTCAGTGTCATATGCACTGAATCAACAATACATAATTGGGATTAACACAAAAGATAGAATTTGGCCATGTCTGCAGCCTAATGTCTCACCTCCTTTCCTTTCTTACTAGCATCTACACGGGGAAAACCATCGTACTAAGCGATAACGCTTAGTGGGAAAAAAAACAAACATACACATGAACTGTCCATAACAGTCATGCAGAGCAGGAATTTATACATGAAGTAATGTTCAAGCACATCAGAAGCATTGAGCAGAATATACAAACTCAACTTCATAGACAGTCAAATCATAATTAATCAGATCAAGCAATCAAATTAGAAAATCATTCAGAAATATATCAAAAATTTCAAACTGTTGTTTTAATTCTTTAGTGCAGGACAGACCATGTATGTATAAAAATTCACTCCTTAGTTTATTATCAAAATCAGTCAGTTTCAGAATAAATCAGTAATTAGTTACACATAATCAGAACACAGTCAGACTTTCAGTCTAGAAATAGAGTAGTGGGTGTGGGACAGAACAGGTAAAGCACATAATCAAAATAGTTAGAGACTGTAAATCAGAAGAGCTTATAGCTCTAATAGCAGAACAGACATTGTCTGTGATATAGAACAACCATAGGTTATAAAAGATAGTACAATCATAGATCTTGATAGAAGCAACTACTAATTCCCTAGAAGTCGGCCTAACTACCCTGACTAAGATTGACAATATTCAAAACCAATCAGTTTAGAAAAAAACTTTGCTTATTTTTGGAAAAGTGTTATTCATAAATGGTAACACTTTGAGCTTCAAAAACTAATTGTAAAATCATAGGATTTCATACCTAAATCTGAATACATATAAACACATATGTTATTCATGCTTCACTTAAGATTTTCATCAACATTACACATTTCATTAATCAAATCCGAAAGTAATGCATATAAGTATTGGATAATCACTTGCAAAGATCTTACATTCATATCATTTTATCATTACTCTTCATTCAAACATAACATTCATTTACTTCTTTAGTATCAAACATAATCACACACACAAAAAAATGACACACATTTATACATGTAACCAAATAATTTACTAATGGCCCAGACTAAATAAAATGAAGACCTAACTAAACCTGATTTTTTAGGCAAAACCGTGAGCATCTAGCTCACCTTACTCATCCTACACTTTAACCATCACTTCATCGCCTATAATCTTCATTAAAACCACATCTTCAAGCCCAAAATCTTTCAGTTCAGTTAAGTAATTCAATCATATGTAATGAAATTCCAGATCACACATTTATTTGACTAAAGTCCAAATTACAATGATAATCATCAAGACATTACACATCAATTAGTTACCAAAATTTTATATTACTCAACAACCTTTTAAGAATCTTTAATCCTAATTAATCAAGCATGAACAAGGTAAATTAATCATCCAAATTATCATTCAAACACCAAAAACAAAACAAATTACAATTTAGATCAAATAATCATACAAATCAAATTAAAGAAGCTTTAGCACATAACTCTTCTAAATGTTGTCATAACCGAACCCATTGGTATTTAACCATCTCCAAACCCTTCCTCTAAGTACAATCAACACAGTCTACCTTCCAGGCCCAATACAATTCATACACAATCCCAACTTATGTCAAAAATATAATTCATCCACATTATACTCAATAGAAAGGGGTTTAGGGTTAGAAAATTCTCATACCTTATCATATTCCCTCTAACTGAAAGTAATGTCTAACTTTCCAACAAAATCAGTCCAATTCAAAGTTAAGTATACCCTAATCAATCACATAACATATTAGCACACATTGAACAATTAGAGGGCATTACACAAGAATCAAAAATCGTGCCTCAAAACTCACCTCCAATCAGTCTAGATTTTGTCCCAATTCAACCCTAGAAATTTTAGCAACTACACCTAATTTTGATCTCAATTTCACTACCTTTAATGACATAATTAAATTTCGGGTCCTTCATGAGATTTGTTGATATACGTGTCTAGTTTAAGGCGAACTTAAAATCATTGAATTTGGATACTTAAAACTCAACGTATGGTCAAAACACCAATGCCTACTCAGATGCCCAGATTTTTTTTCCAACAACTTGACAACTCCAGAAATTTCAGCAACTACACCTAACTTCAAGCTCCATTTCACTACCTTTAATGACATAATTAAGTTTCTTGTCCTACATGAGATTTGTTGATGTACATATCTAGTGTAAGAAAAACTTAAAATCACTAAATTTGGATACTTAAAACTCAACTTATGGTCAAAACACAGATGCCCACTCAGATGCCCAGATTTTTTTTCCAACAACTTGACAACTCCAAAAATATCAACTACACCCAAAGTCAAGCTCCATTTCACTACCTTTAATGACAGAATTAAATTTTGGGTCCTTCATGATATTGTAGATATAAGTCTCTATTTTAAGCAGAACTTAAAATCACTAAATTTTGATACTTACAACTCAACCTATGGTCAAAACACCAACACCTACTCAGATGCCCATATTGTTTTCCAGCAACTTGACAACTCAGCCCTATCAAACATCATACGGTTTTCACCATTAATCCACACAAAAAAATTGTTAATTTCATAACTCAAACATCAATCACTTACCTTAAACCCACTTAATACCAGCTTGTAAATGCGGCCCAAGGAAAACAAAATTTGAGAGCAAGAGGAGAGGATGTTAGGGTAAGGTTAAAGGAGAGACAAAGCAAGAGTAAAGGAAAGAACTT